>PVIR01014099.1:0-40932 GCA_004026965.1 Petromus typicus | reverse complement strand
GTAAGTAATAGCTGGGCATCTTGGTGCACATTGCTAATACCATCTACTTGGAAGGTAGGGACAGAGGTATCCCAGACCTTAGGCCAAACTGGGCAACTTTTTGAGATACTGTCTCAAAATAAAAAATTAATGAAACAGCTAGAGCTACAGCTTTTGGTAAAGTACTTGCCCAGTGCATGTGAGGTCCCAGGTTTGAGCCTTGGTATCACAAAACAAACAACAGCAAACTGACAGAGCGAGGCAGATGCTAGGGTTAGTTTAGATTCATGGTGTTCCTTCCTATCAGAAACCCAGCCTTTTTCTGTTCTTCTACATTTGGATCTTCCTACCACCTCCATCCTTATCATGTTTACATTCTTCTTCTTATCTTATATATAATCTCTCAGAGTTGCAGCTTCAGACATCAGACCTACACTCACAAGAAGGGAGAAGGTTGCACCAGCCATGTCTGTACCTGTAGCGGAAGTCAGTGCTTTTGAAAAACTTTAAGAAACTTGTGTTTGCATCTTATTGGCAGAACTTTGTCACATGGTTACTGGGGTGCGAGTGGGGATGGGTAGCACTGAAAGTGAAGCATATTCTCACCAAAATCTGAGCTCTTTCACGAAGGAGAAAAAAGGAATGATTAATAAGTGGATGTGCTAGTCAGTAGAGGTTTAGTCATGCTTCAGTAACAACTTGAAAACCTAAGAGGCTTAAAATAATGGGAGTTTGTTTTTCCCTCATTCTATTTGTCATGGGTTGACTGATATTTCGGTGTACTGTCCAGGAGAAATACATGAGTCACATATATAACCTAAATTTTTCTACTAGCCACATTTTAAAAATATTTTTAAATATAAGTGAAATTAATCTTAGTAGTTAATGCAGATATATATATATATATATATATTTTTTTTCAAGAGCAAAAATCCACTTTTATTTTTCATTAGTTTAAATCCTTGAGGGGTACAGCATCACACGGATTCGGTGTCCAATGGCTTTAGCAGGAAGGTTGCTTCGGAACTTGGCACGAACCATGCCTCTGTTTCCATGGGCCCGAGTTACCTTTCCCCAGATCACTCTGGTTTTGTTTGGTTTGCCACCTGGAGTAACTGTTGTTTTTCGCTTTGTACACATAAGCACATCTCTTGCCCAAGTAGAACTCTGTTTCATCGCGGGCATAAACACCTTCAATTTTAAGAAGAGCCGTGTGTTCCCTTTGGTTCTGGAGACCTTGCTTATAGCCAGCAAAAATGGCCTTGCACCACAGTCTTCCAGACATAATTGCCTTTTAGAAGTCCTGTTCCTAGCAGGCCTCCTCAGGCTCCAAGATGGCGGAAAGAGCTCAGCCTCAAACTCACATCACAGCAATCCTCCTACCTCTGCCTCCCTAGTGCTGGAATTACAGGCATGAGCCACCATACCCGGCACTGTGGTATGTGGTACTGGTTGCTGCTGGGCGTGAGTCTCCATGCTCAGTATTGTATGTGGTTACCGAGGATCGAACCCAGGTCCTTGCACTTGCAAGACAGGCGCCGGACCACTGAGCTAAATCCCCGGCCCATATCTAAAATATTATTTCAAAATATAATTAATAGAAAAATCATTAGTGACAGTGTATGTTCTTTTTATCTTACTAGTATGTTGAAAGTGGATATGGGTTTTGCACTTAAAATGCATTTTAATTTAGGCTAGCTACACTTCATATGTTCAATAGTGACATGTTACAAGGAGCTATACAGTTAGACAACATAACTGTGATCTTGATTCATGGACTTAGACTGAGGAATGCTCTTTTTCTTCCAATATTGTCACAGCAGAAAAAAGGGAATATGATAAATCTTATTAGTTTTTAAAGTATTCATTCAGAAATAACATACCTCATTTCAACTTACTTTATTGACCAGAGCAAGTCACATCTGACTTCAAAGGCATAGTAGAAGCATAATCCTACCATATTCACAAAAGGAAAACTGGAGTCATTTAGTAAACAGGGCTTATATGTATTATAATAAATGACACAAATAAGTTTCTGACACAATTTTTAATATAACTGTGATTAAGGAAAGTAGAAAATAAATGCGCAAAATATTTAAGACAGATCAAACAGAAAGAAGCAAGAATTTTAATATAAAAGCAGTGCTAACAAACTAAGCAGAATTCAAGGTCAAAAGCATTATACAGGAAAAAGGGGAACATTGTATAGTAAAAGGTGTGATATATGAAGGATGTAAGCCCATAAGCCTTTATAAAATGAACAATACAGCCAGATAGAAGAAGAAAACTGTTTAAGTGTGATAAAATCTCTCCTCTAAACATTAACAGCAAAAGTAGAAAAATCGTTGGTAGATTTTAGTAGCCTAGAACCATAAAAATGGAACAATGGGTATAAATATAGAAAAGATACAAAATCAGTCTATTTACACATGACTTACTTGTTTACATAGACAATCCCAAAAGACTGCAGACATTGATTAGTATAATTAAAAGAGTTTGATAGACTAGTACTTGTTTAAGAAAACCATATACTGTTTTTCTATATAGGGAAGTGCAGATTGTGTGGAAGAAAAAATGTCAAAGAAAAACTGAGAAGGTTTTGGAAAGAAAATAATGAATGATACATTAGTATTGGCAGATACTAAACCATACTCTATACTGATATGGAAAATGCATTAATGAAGTATGTAGCATGATATTCCACTGTGATCTGCACCTCAGACCCCAGATCCTGATGCCTCTGTCCATGTGCTTTCCTCATACCCTTCCACCCCAAACTTAAAAATTGCTACCATAGAGAATTGCTATTGATAAAGGAAACATACACCTGTAGAGGAAAAAAAAAATGAAAAGAACCTCTGCTGTCATGGTAAAGTTATTTAATATCTGCCTAGATGAAATGCTTTGAGGAAATGACTTCATGCCTCTGGAAGGTTTCCTAAAGCACATAGCCGTCTCTATCAGGGGATACTTGCTTTATAGGCACTTCTCTTGTCAGAGCTGAGCTTACTTGGACTTGTGTTCATTCATGCAGTTCTTTCATGAATTGTCACTAAAGCTTTTCCAAGAATTAAACTAACTGTGAGTTAACCTAATTAAATCTGAAGTGAGAGTGATGCATTATTTGCATGACACTTGACTATTCCGTGTATGAGAACAGACCCCAAAGGAATGGCGTCCATCAGAGAACAGCTAATTCCCAAAGAAACATCCTCTTCCCCTGCACTCAGTTTGGCTTGTTCCCCCAGAACATGAAACCCAGGCCCAGGCCCAGGACATGTGGAACAGAACCATAAAGTAGGTCCTACGCCCAACTCGATTGCTAAGTTCCAGGCATCCTTGGTTCTCTACACTCATGCATGCTAGAAGAAAAAGGAGGACCATGGACAGAATGAAAGACAGCTAACCTGTAGGCCCCCTCCACCCTGCATATTTTTTTTGCCCTTAAGAATTGAGGACTTAAAGCCTTTCCATTTCAGGCTGCTTCCATAGTAGTAGCTGGGTGGCAGTCTTTATTATCATCGTAGCCATATCCTGGATGTGCAGGCCAGTAACCTCCAGGAGCTAAGAGGAGTCATCATCTAGATGGCAGAGATCATGGAGGAGATAGAGAGTGAAGGCAGTGTGAAGAACATAAAAATGCATGCATACCTACCTCCACACACATGTCTGCATAGACGTGCACATGTAAACCTCACAGAAAATCTGCAAGCACAGATATCCATGAAGAAGAGCACCCATACTTGCTCATTGCCAATGTTATGTTATGCCCTGCAGATGAGCTCTTGTGGTCTCCATTATTATTGACATGTTCATCTTTTCATCAGTAGTATGGTTCTGAAGCTACACCTGTGTATAAGGACTGTCTGCAGTTTCCCGCCAAAGCAGTGCTCCACAAGGGGGGAGGTGAATTTGTCCTGCAGATTTATATTTGCCAGTGCCTCAATTATCATTGCTGGCAGGGTGCTCCTACTGCAGGTAGAGTTCCAGGATGTTGCTGAACCTTCTCCAGTCCCAGATGGATTCATTTGACCCAGAAGGTCACTAGGGCTGATTGAGAAACTCTAGACTAGTCTGACAGCCTTGGGAGCAGCTGGTTAAAGTCTTCTCCAGCATGTCCAGTGACCTGCTCCTGAGTCCAAATGTTGCGGATGTTATTATTTAGGAGCTTCTGGAATTCTGCATAAGCTCTTGTAAACTTGGACTTGATTATATTATGCCTTTGTGTTAAACAGGAACATAGCTTTACCCTGACTAGTGTCAGAAGACAGTTTGAGACTCCTTAAGGTAAGCCCCAAGTCTGCTGCCAAAGAAAAGAGCCCTAACGATCATCTCAAGAGGAAATAGTAGTTGCTGTTACATGGAAGTGGCAATGACTTGAGGCCAGAGAGAAACAAAAAGATACTAAAGTGTTTTTAAAGTCAGAGCAGACCTCAGACATGTACCAATCACCTGCCATTGCCAAACGTCAAGTGTGGCCTCACCTTAGACCTCTGTGGTCCTCCTCCCCAGTAACGTGGATACATCTTTTCACTAATCCTTCAGCATCAGAGTATGAAGCCGTGCATCCTCCTTTCAGACCATTTGAAAGAGATGAAATACACAAAGTGGAAATACTCAGAAATAAATTTGTTCTTTCATTAACATTTATTCGTGCAAAAATTAAGTGTCTGTCAGCTAAGTTTGGCTGGCATTCAGAGAGGAGAAATTGGCTGGAATTTGGAACTGAGCTTCCTAGCAGCCTGAATTTTCTCAGTACTTCCCATGAGTACAGGTTGTGTTTCCCTTAAAAGAAACAGCCATTGCCCTGTCAGCGCCAAAGGAGGGAACTTTTTGTACTTTACCCTGCCCCCTCCTCCCTGTTCTCTCCTGGTGGAGGGCCTGGAGTGACCTGGTATTCCTTGTAATCAGGTGAACTGGACTCCCTTGACTTAGTCTTTTCAGAGGAAATCTTGCTGAAAACAAGAAACAAATCAATTAGTAGAGGAACTCAAGGATCAAGTAAACTGTGAGGTTTCATTTTTATTTATAAATGAAGGATTAAACTCCTAGGAGTAAGGGAGGCATTGAATAAACAAGATGGCCTACACCTCAGGGAGAGGGGAAGAATGGAAGGCAGAGGAAGCCTAAGGGTCCTACCTGAGGAAGGTCTTTCCTCCTCATTAAACACTTCCAGGGTAGAAAGAATGGGAAATCACATAGTTGTGCTAGAAAGTGCATGGAAATTTCTTTTGCAGATATGATCTCTTTCTTCTCAAACCTGACAATGATTTTTTTTTTCTTTTTCCTCAGGGTGACCAGAGGCAGGTTATTCCCATACCAAGTGTATGTATTTATCTAATTTTATTGAAACATTCATAGACTCATGTGGCTTGGGGCCTCATAATATAAAGAATTTTTTTTTAATGTTCTCATGTTGAATTTTTATCATGTCGTCTCATAAACAGCTCTCTTCTGTTAAAAGGCTAATGAAGGTACACTCTAAACTGCGAGCCAGAAGTTGTGCACAGTCTCCTCTGTCAGGAACAGCAGGCAGTGCATCTACTAACCAGATTCTTGCTTTGCTTTCTGTCTTGCTAAGGCCTCCAAGTCTTAATACGCTGAGGTAAGCTGGAGCCTCGCTGTCTCACCTGAGCATTGTAGCCTCAACTCTGTACATTGGGAGAACGCTATAGATTTCTCAGACCCAGTTCATTGCAGTAGATTCTGTCACAGTGGATTAAACTGAAGTTCCCAATAGACATACCCCTTCTTTTATGGTAGCAACAATGTGGCTATGGCTCTGACATCAGAGATTTACTCTGAATAGGCTCCCTCAGCTTGTAGAACCAGCCCCACTCCACAGGCCAACTGTTCTGTGACTATGTCTGCTAGGGCCTCCCTGGACAACCCCACTTCTGTTTTCAGCCGTGGAATTTAGGAGAAAAGCTGAAGCAGTGTTCTCAGCAATCCGCTGTCCACTGTCTCTGCTGTTTGTTTTTAGTTATTTTCCTCATTGCTGGAACAAAATACCCAACTCTTGTAATATAGTTTACTTTGGCTCACATTTCAGTCCCTAGTCTGCTGGCTGTGGGTGAGGACTGGCAGAGGGGCATGGTGGAAAGGAAGCCCAGGGAGGGAAGGGAGGAGCCAGGGAAGGAAATAAACCCTTCCAGGCCGTGCCCCTGTAATACAGTCACTTAAAACCCCCACCCCAAGTACAGGAGGCTCTCAGGGGCTATTTAGGTATAAACTAACGCTTCTCTTCCTCTGCTGAGCCGGTGGAGTCGTTGAGCTTGAGGCTATGCAGCCAGCAGCAGCTGGGGACTGACTCCCAAAGAAGCTCACAGTGGAGATGTCCCTCAAACAAGACCTTCCAAACAGTCCTGTGTCCTTGAGAAGGACTTAGGTTTTTACATAGGCCCCAGACTGGCATTTTATTCTATAAAGATTCTCTGATTCAGATAACCTCTTTCAAATCTGATCGTTTTTCTTTCTTAGGACTTTTGAACATCCAAGAGACACAGCAATCCTACATTGAAAGGAGTAGGTTTCAGAAGTTCAGTAGTGCCTGCCACTTACAACTAGTTCAAAAATAGTTTTAAGAATTTGATTTTCCTCAAAACTAACTCTTACTTGACTTGTCGGCTATAGGCATTTGTGCAGTGTTTCTGCCAGTGTGCCTAGGGACTGAGCTGTGTTGGGGGAACAGCTTTGATCAAAAAGCATGACCAAGTGGCGCAGGCAACATCTTATCCAGTGTTTGGGGAAAGCATCCATTGGGCTCACACCAGAGGACTTTATTTCACTCGTGGTACAAAGGAGTTTCATACAGAATCCACCCCCCCCAAAAATGTACATACACTTCACGAAAAGAAGCAGTTATATAAATATGTTAATGCTAAATTTATTGAGATACTATGAGATTAACTAGCCCCTACAATTACAAAAGGTGCTCAACTTGGTGGCCATCAACTACCAGACATTTGTGAGTCCACCTTGAGTCAGCTTGGTCATTCCAATGGTTATAAATGCATTTCCAATTTCTTCTCTAAGGAAAGGCAGTGTAGTAGATTTTTCTGTAATACATGACATCTTCTAGGGTCCCTCACTCCAGGGTAACACTGTCTGTTGAAAAAACATAATACTGTTTTTCTTTTCTTGAAGTATATATTCATGGGGAGGGGGGGCAGGCTCTGTTTTTCTTACTAAGTTACCTGCATTAGGCAGGTTATGGATAGTATCTTCCCTATTCTTATCCTTCTCCTTCAACATCACTGCAATTATATTTTCTCAGAGTTCTTTCACAGCCATCCAGAAAGGTAAGTGCCCAGGGAAAGCAGCTGCCATCCAATATAAACCCACCAAGAATGGACCCTTTTCTTCAAATTGAGATCCAGCTGTATACAGATTTCCAGGATAAAGTAGACAAGGAGAAGGTTAATTGTGTGATGTACATATGTCAGATGGAAACACTGCTGTCTTCTGCCTTGAATCTTTGAACCATCTACCAAAAAAGCCTAAGCTTACTAACGTAACTCTCATCTCTGAATGATAACGTACAGAAAAACAGTTTTTGTAATGGACATACTACCTGTTTAGCATGCAGGACCTAAGCCAAGTCCACCTGGGGCCAGCTCAGCCCTGGAATTCAAGTCTTGAGATCCCCAGAAAGTTCTCCACCTGCCAGTACCTCAGGTCACATAATAGAGTGGTCCTGGCCTTAGACCACAAAGGATCTGGTCTGTGAGAGTACTTGTGAGCTCTTGCTGCACCTCCAAACCACAAGCTCCAGCCTTGTCCACACCCTGAGCCTTATCCAGGCTCTGAAGATGAAGGATGCTCTGAGATGTGGGAACCCAGAGCAGCTCCAACCAGAGTCCTCCTCTCTGCTTTTCACTTCACCCCCACCTTGTTTTATTCACGTGCTACTCTGTTTACACATGCATAGGCTTGATTGATCTTTAAACTTTTTACTAAGCAATTCAAAGTCATGGTTAATTGTAAAATGCGAAAATATTTGTAGAAGAAAAATCCTCCATGATTCTTACTACTTAGAATAACTGCTTTTAACGTGTTACATCTTTCCAGAAAAATTCCAGACACAAGTGTATTTACAGAAATGAGATTGTGTTGTACTCACATTGCTTGTTGGTTTAAATAAGACATCTTGAAAGTCTTTCCAAATAGTAGTACATATATATCTACTTTGCTTTATATGTCATTGACAGCACTTACTTCGTTTCTACTTCTGTGGTTTTACAAAATACTGCCCTGAAGAATATTGTTATATGTATGTGGAGTTGTGTGATAATTTTGTGTGATCAGATCTTAATTGCAGAAACTCTAGGCCACAAATCTATTCTATATTGTTGGTACAGCAAAACCAAATTATCCTCAAAACCTATGCTTAATTTACATTCTCATGAAAAGGCTATGAGATTACCCCATTCTCTAACTGAAAACATTTATCAGATGTTTAAACCTTAACTACCCAAAAGTAAAAGATGATATAGATTTATTGTGTTTCTTCATGAATATTAATAGCTATTCACAAATTTATTGGTCAGACCTTTTCCTTCTGCTACCTTTATGTAAATTTTATACTGTTAAATTTAAGGGGGAGAGAAAGGAGCACGATCCTTCTCTGTAATTCAGGTTGGCCTTAAAGTTATTGTGCAGCCCAGGCTGGCCTTGAACTCATGGCAGTCCTCCTGCCTTAGCCTCCTAAGTGCTGTGATTCATCTTTTTAAATGTTAAGGAAATTATTACTACCCGCTTTATGCTGTATCTTTTCACCTTGTCTAAAATCATTTTAGTTACAAGTAAACTTTAATTTTATGTAAGTAGATATTTCATGACTCCTAGATTCTATGCCCAGATTTCCTCACTCTACAACTGTGACCCATATTTTCTTTTAATATTTTGATTTTTCCAGCATTACACATAAATCTTTGATCTGAGAATTCAGTTTATGGAAGGTGTAAAGTAGCAGTCCAGCATTTTTTCTTTTTTAAGTGGATATGCCTTTGCCCCAGTACCATAAATTGAATAACCATCGTTGACATACTTATTGGAAATGACATCTTTCCCTGAACTGTTGAAAGTTCCAGCTGGTAGCATTTGTCTCTGCCTTATGTGCTGGGCTTTAGGCTCTTCACCTTGGGAAAATATATGAGCTGTTTGGCAAAGGTCGAGTATTGAAGTGTAAGGAAAAGTTAACAAGGTAGAAAGTTTGGACACCATCGAAGTTCAGGTGGTCATGGCTTGAGATTAACCCCTAAACGTTGATATTCAAGTAAGAAATGCAGTGGAAGCCATGACCTAAATCTTGCTCTTCCCACCCTCTTATTGAAATCACACACGACACTGATGCCCACCAACTCTGTGTTGGTGAGATAACTGAGCCATAAAGTGCTGAAAAGGGAGAAAGGAATTTAATAGTTAAGTTTCTGTGCTACTTGCCTGAACTTTGTATACTTCATTCCATGAAAACATGAAAAACATCGAAGAGAGGAACTGTTCTAATTAAAACCAGACAGGAGTTTCCCCCAATAGGCCCCAAGAATTCTGCCTGAACTCTGTGGCTTGGGAGTGGTAGGCAGATCTCAAATTTGAGAAATATTAGTAAGATGATAATCATCTAATGTACCTAAAACAGGTACTAAATCTTTGAGGTTTTATAAGGGTTTAGGAGGCAGCTACTCCACAGAAAGTAACTTTAGTGTCAGCTGTTCACAGCTTCCAGGTTAGTGCCAGAGATACCAAACTTCAGATTACACCAGAAAGAAAAGTACAGTGAACACCATTTTCAATTCTTTGGTGGCAAGCCATGGCCCTCTCTCCCCTCACCTGCCGTGGGTTTCAGCTCCCTGACGCCCTATAGTGCCCCCTGTATGAATTTGAGCAAGTGACTTTACATTTTAAAAAGAACCTTCTACTTCATAATGATATTCATCTGATCGTTGAGCTTTAGTGATAGGCCAAGAGAAAATTTGATTGACGACATCTTTGAGTTAGTGATTCAAGCATCACTAGAACAGATCAACTGAAATAATAAAGTACTATTGCAATTTTATGGAGTCCTTGCATTTCCCATGACATGGCTGTCCTGCAGAACTTTTACCAATTAGATTGAAGGATCTGCATTAATCTAAAGCCTGGCTATCAAAAAAGCTGTGTGCTTTTGAGAAACAGGTAGGGAAATAATAGACCTATCTTTGCCCATTGCCCTCCGGCTTGGTCTTGCTCTCTTTAGTACAAATGCAAAATTGATAAATTGCCTAGTAGGATTCTCATCCTTCCTAGTCTTTCCCAGTATGTGAGAATATTTGTACCCTCTTTTAGAATAGAATGTAAAGGGTAGTTTAAGTATGCTAAGAAAGTTATTTTTATTCTAGGGCCTGAAAAATAATTGAGCCACTTTAGGCAGATATTTGATGTTTTCAGTTATGCTATAGGGATAAAATTTCTAGGCTAGTAATTAAATTACTGAACTAAAATGTTGTCTCCATAATACATAAATAAAGGAGAAGACCTAAATACGTATAACTAGACTAAAAAGAAAGGACATAAAAAGGAAATAATTGTGTTTTACTCTCCCATGTCTGTATTCTTCACCATGAAAATGTGCTTTTCTTACATAATTGTTTAATAACCATTTATGCTGGCCACATACATGCCTTCTGCTGTGCCCTGAAGAACAGAAGAATAATTCTAGTCTTCTGTTGTGTTCACATATAGAGCCGGTTATGCCTTGACTTTTGAAACACTTTTTGATATAAAACTTATTATAAATTTATTTTCAGTTTATAAAAGTTAACCTGTTAATTCACTTAGTTTATTATTGAAGGAGAAACTCTTTTCTGCATCTCCAGATTGCATTCCAGTCTCCGTGCCACATCCTGCCTCCCTCGCCAGTGCCACAAGGTCAGGGAGAGCTGCCTGGCCAGCTCTAATTAGAGCCGAGGGAGTCACAGCCGTTAGGGTTTTCCCTCTGGCCAGTGTTAGCAAAGAATGAAGCACACACACTTACTAGACTTAGACCTTCTGGAATCTTCAGCCTCTTCCTGGACAGTCCCTCTCTGCCCGGGAGATCATTGCTCTTGCAAATTTACCTAACCTGTCCACTACCTGTGTATTCCACCATTGAACCAGCTGAAGTCCCAAATTAACTTTTGGCCATTGATTAGCATTCGGTTTAAAGGTAAAAGAAAGTAGAGGTCACTTTGAAAATAGAAGCCATTTGGAAGAGAATACTTCTTAATTTCATGCTTTTCTTATCTCACTTGGAAAACTAAATCGTCCATTCTTCAGTGGCCAGGGACATTTACTTATGTTTTGTTTTGTGTCAAATATTAAACAGAACCTGACCTTGCTGGATAAAAAATTAACTGTTAACACTTGATATGCTACAACATGAACTGAAATATTTCAGACCATCCCTGGAATGAGGCAAGGCCCACAGAAATAAGTACTTTACAATGGAATGGGGCTGGCTAGGAAAACCTAGTATTTTATTAAATCTTTATGGCTTCCCATCCAAAATCCAAAAACAGAATTGGATTCTCTGGTTAACGTACAGTATGGAGATTAAAATTTAACTGTCAGAAACACAAAATCCAGAAAGTAAAAATATCCATTCATTGAGTATTAGACCACAGGGCAAACACAAAATAGGCACTGTACTTTGACTAGTTTTAATTGCTTGGCTTGAAGGTAACTTTTGGGTTGGATTTTGGTGGTAGGTCTATAGTTTTTCTTCAAGGATTTGATGTCAATCACTAAGAAAAAATACATGGCTGTAAAATATATTTACATGCCACAGTAAATTTCAGATGAAATATGACCTCAGGAAATGGGCCAGCATAGTTAGAACAACTATTAAATGCTTATTCTTGTTTAATCCATTTTAATAACAACAACTGACATTCTGTATGTACCAGGCCGAATGCTGAGTTACTCTTTACTGCTATTATAATAACCTTTCATGGTAGGTGCTATTATGCAAGCTTATGACCAAGAAAATGCCAGAGCTGATACTGAAGCTCAGTTTTTTCTGGTGTAAAAGCTCTTACAGTAGGAAGTCTCCTAGTGGTTTGATAAAACTTCCATTGCAAGCTATGTATTACTGTTGTTCTTAATAAAAGTTATATGATATACTCTATCAGGTATTTAAGTGTTTGCTTTCATTTATACTGTCACTCCCATATAATACAATGATAATACCTTATATTGTAGTATATAATACAATGGAATTGTTTTGTCTCTTACATGGAAATAATATTTTTTCCCTCTTTAGCCACCAGCTAAATACCTCCTTCCAGAGGTGACGGTGCTTGACTATGGAAAGAAATGTGTGGTCATTGATTTGGATGAAACATTGGTGCACAGTTCATTTAAGGTAAATCAACCTAAAAAAACACTCTGGTCTTTGTGATTTGATAACTGTTGTATTTTATTGCAAAGAAAATAAATAAAAAGAATGAAATCTCAGCGGAGTATGGCGGTACATGATTGTAACTGAACATTCAGGAGGCAGAGGCAGGAGAATCACCTTGAATTTGAGGACAGCCTCGGCTACACAGTGAATTCAAGGCCAGCCTGAACCACATAGCAAGACTCTTGTTTTAAAAAAAAGAAAGAAAGAAAAACATCATGTGGTTGTTAGTATATGACTTCAGTCTTCATAAAGAAATTCCAGTAATAGCTTCTTATTAACCTAGGTGAATATTAACTGAAGTAGTTGAATATTAACATTTTAGTTTGGAAAAGAAAATGCTGGGGCACCAATATCACTGAGACCTTGTTTTACTTACAAAGTTTGAGTTTTCTGATTTTAGACCCTCTAAAAATACTTTTCAGGTACACAGATAATTATTGTGCCTGTGTCACAGGACATATTTGTCAAGATAAACAGAGTGTCTTGAGTTTTATCGGGAGGGGCGAGAAAGCAGTCTTGGAAATTGTCAGGCTCCTTACTATCCTAGATGTAGCCTCAAATCAGTTTGTAAAAGATGTACAACTCAGAAGAAGTGTTCTAGAGTTGGTCACATCTGAATAGATTCAGCCATTTATTCTGACCATTTTCATGATGAGATTATTGGGGGATTTTATGTGTTTCACAGCTGAGTATTGAAAAGAAAAAAAAATAGAATGAAATCTCATTCATGCTTTCCTTTATGAAGAGTGCAAAGCTGCGACAGTGTCAAAGTGAGCACCAGTCTTCCCTGCCTCTTTCCCCATTGTCCATCTCCCCAATAAAAATGACGTTGCCAAAGGGCCCCCATTCAGGAACAGCAGCGGCTACATGATTAAGAAATAAGGTCATCATTTTTTAATGTAAAATAGTTTAAAACAGGCAAATTAAAAAAAGGTTTGGAATCAGGCATTGGTGTATTGAGGACAAAGGGCAAGGATTTAAGATATTGGTCTGTTTTCCTGGGGTTATTTTTGGCAATGGAGCTGCAATTCTGTTGCTGGCCAGTTATACTGTATTCCTCTTTTACCCCCAGCCTGGGACTCCCCTTAGTTCTCTGAGAGACATGAAAGGCACCATCTGTGGTGGGCTTTGTGTCTCATATGAACCCTTGTCATTCCTGGCAGGTTGTATGACCAGCAGAAGAGCCATTATATTTACCTGAACACCTTCCTGCCAGAAACATCCTTCTTTGTGCCTACTTCTCACTGAACAGAGAACTTCTTTGACAGGACAAGGCCAGGAGGTTGTCTTTGAGTCCTTTGGAAAATGGAGGAGAAATAACACTAACCTCTAGCAGTGAGACATGGCCTCCTTCTGGCCCTGGGCCACACAGGGCCTTCTTCATTCCCCAGCACTCCATGGGCTGGGGCCTTCCAGTTTTGGTCCTGGGGCCACAGTGATCTTGGGTCCCAGCTCATCTCTGGACAGCATTGGAAGCATTTTCTTCCTCCTGGGCAAGTTTCTCAGGATATTTTCCTAGTCCTTCTGGGACAAAGCCATTCCGAGCAAGGACCAGTTGCCGTTGTACCATAGAGAGCATCGTCCCAAGTAGCCCTGGAAGGGTGGGTAATGCTGGTGAGACTGCCTGAGCTTACTGAGGGTTCCTGGCTCCACAGGCTGAACTTTGGCAGCCACTGTGTGTCAGGGCCTGCTCAAAGCGCATCAGTACCACAGCTATTGTGTTTCCTCATGTCTTCCCTTCCCTGGCCTACTTATATTTGTAAGCAGAAAATTCTCTCATGTGTGGTGTTTAATGTTCTGGGCATTTCAGAGCATTTTGAGAATCTGAAAACTCCTCCCCTTGAACATGTACAGCTCTATGAAACAAGATTTATGGGCCCCACGTTAAGAACCCTGCCTTTAGCATGTCCTCCTTGACAGTAGCGTGTGAGAAGGGTGCTTGCCGGAACCTGCAGAATGGTTGTATACTTTGTAGAATATTATTTCACAGCTCAGTGGCCTGTGAGAGTTCCTTTAGTCTTTTTTTTTCCTTTAGCTTGATTCTGTAAAATTCATTTGTAAAATTATAAAATATTGAGCGCTTCTTTGCCCTTCCAGTCCTGAGAAAATAAATTATAATCTTAAACCTGTACATCTATAAATCTGTAGTGCTCTTGCAGACTGTTTAGCAATGATTTACACCCTGGTATTTTTCACATTTTTTGAGTTTACATATCGAAGAATATTTGTATATCGAAGGATGGGCCTAGCAGCAGATCCCAGTTGAAAGTCTTAACAAACTCACCCCGCAGTTAGAGTACGTATCCAGTGACCACCGTACACACCTTCACTTCCCTCTGTCTCTCCTCCTGTCTCAAAGGATTGCAGGCTGATTGTTTTGTTGGCCCTGTTTGTGTAAGTGATTTTCCACTAATTTGTGCAGTTTCATTTAGAACTCAGTGTAAAGTCTTATCATTAAAACTACAGTGACTGTGAAGAGTGATTTGATTTTGAAATGTTACTAGTGTTATACAAGAGTTATTTTCAGTGTCTGGAAGTTTCTGAATGTGCTAGGTTTCATGTTCTGCAGAGCAGAGCAGCTGAGAGGGGGCTGGTTCTCCTCCCCTCCCCAGTCTCAGATCGTACCAGGTAGGCTGTCAGTTGGGGCTAAGACCACTGGTTTTCAGGACTGGATGGAGCTTTCGATGCTCATCAGATCCGTAACTATAGCTGTGGAAGAAAGGAAATACCCAAGACCGGAGAGAGGCAGAGCCTGCTGAGGCGGAACTCCATGGCCTCCAGCTTCATCCCAGGTGTACTCTGTCCTTCTGTGGGCCCGTGCACAGAAAATCTTCTCCAGCCACCCACAGTGGGTCCATGTCCAGTTGTCTTCCCAGTATACTGGCCATCGGGCTCCCACCTCCCCTTGCTGGTGGAAGCCACCAAGCAATGGTTCTCATCTTGGCAAGGCCCTGGGCAAAGGTCAGAGTTTCTGAGGAACTCCGTTCTCTCCCGGGCTCTGCCACTTTTTGTGGTGGAGGCCAGGCGGGTGATCCAGAGGTTGAACTAGGATGCTGGAAGCATCATGACATTCAGAAAAGAAAAGAATGTGGTTTCCGCACTTGTGCTTATTTCAGGGAACCAAGGCACACTTCAGCCATCCTTCTCCTGAACTGTTTCTTCAGATTATCAAAACATTGGTCCAGGCAAGCCTTTTTCTTGCTAAAATTACCAATTTTATCTTGTTCTCTCAGTTGTATTAATTGAGGTTTCTTTTCTCTTTAGCCTATTAGTAATGCTGATTTTATTGTTCCGGTTGAAATTGATGGAACGATACATCAGGTAAGAAATCAAAGCTCACTTTGAGTTTCAGTGAGCATTTTCAGTAATTATATTTCCTGTGAACTTCACTTCTGAATTCCCATTTCAGTAATAATTTTATTCAGTTCAAAAGAAGCAGACTGTGCATAACAAATACAGTGCTTTTTCTTTTTCTTACTTGAATTTGTTTTATACTGAGTTTATAAGTAAAACTATACTTCATAAATATTAGATGTGATTGCAAGTTCAAATAGTTCTTTGATTTGATCCATTCTTTCAAAAGTTCCAGTGTGCCCGACTGATTTAGCTTGATGGTCTAATTAACTTCCTCATGTAATTGCTTTTGGCTACTCTCCTAGCAGGCAACAGAAAAGTGCCACAAGTCCACGTCTTACGGTGGATTCTTGGGAAAAGGTGTCCATTTCCAAAGCCAACTGCTGCAGACTGATCTTACCATTACTGCAGTTTTCTCCAGTGAATCTTTAGCAAACACTTATCTCCAAAGGAAAAGGGGCAGAGGTATGAGCTTTTAGAAAACAGGCTACTATGAGTAAATATGCCATCGTCAGCTGAGATGCATCATCTTTGTTCTTTCTGGTTTTTTTTATCTGCATGAAGCTCTTCCATAAATAGCTATATTTATGAACACATTGGAAACATTGTAGAAAAAAATCATCCTTGTAGACTGTAGGAGTAGCTTTTGTCAGGTTTTATACAGGGATGATCTCAACATTTGCTTGTCAACTCCAAGGTCTTAAAGGGAAAGTATCTGGCCTCATATCCCAAGAAGGAAAATCTCTTGATATTTGAATGACAGCAAGATGTCTTTCCTGAATAATGTCGGTAGTCTTCGGCTTTCACGTTCAGGACTTTAGAACTGTCTCAGCCTTGGACATCCAGTGGTCTAGGCACGTCACTATGCAGTTGAAAAAACTGACCCTCAGAGAAAGGATTGGTTCAAGGTCATACATTGGGGAGGATTAAAATGAGAATTCCAGTCTCCTGCCTTCTGGCCCAGGAATCTTCCTGACACTCAGGTCCTCCGCCTCTCCCCTACCCACTTCTTGTTTTCTGCCCTGGTCTCCAGGAATCCTGCCCGAAGGCAGTTCCTGGGAAAAACAGCTTTATTCGTAGCATCTCCACACTTCATCCTTTTAAAATCCATCATGGGGCCAGAACTGCAAATACCTGGGCATTTAACATTTGCAAAATTATCAAGTGAATTAAGTCTGCCACCTGAGAAGCAGTTAAGACTTCTGCATTCATTACCTTGGTTCCTGTCACAGAGTGCTTTTGAGGAGACAAAGGGGAGCTGCCCAATGGCATGGGAAGCATTAAGAAAGAAATTAATCCTTCCAGCCACATAGCTGTGAGCATGACTGGCCTGTCAGAGCCACCCCAGCTCTCTCACCCTCCCTCTGTGCTTTGATTCACTTGGCATGGACACCTCAGGATCCCTGGGCTGGTGTGGAAACCCTCCTAAGGGAAGGAAGCCACAGGCACCAAGAGCGGGAGGACCAAGGCCCTGGCGAAGGCCGTGGCCTCGTTCAAGTAATCCAGGATAGGCTGTGCAGGTCCCAATGGGCCTATTCTTGGTTACTTGCACAGGGACGCGGGCCTGGACACCGGCATCCGGGCCCAGGACCCTCTTCTCTGCCAGAGGCACCAGCGCCACAATCCCCCAGATCAGTCTCTTTGTCTTATGTAGCCAAGCATGCTTTCCAAACAGTACTCCCAGAGACACACAAGTACAGGCTGCACCCATTTACTGGCACCATTATCGAGAAGTCTCATGGGCAAAGTGGGAGCCAAGAACCTCTCTAGCCACAAACCCTACCCTCCAATCCCTGCCCCCAAACTCCCAGCTCCTCACAAACAAGTCTACACCCATTCTAGGCCATCGCGTTCCCCTGGCTTCTCCTCCCTCAGCCACAGACCCATGCCCACCTGTCTCTTTTGGCGAGTCATGAGTTTCCCACCAGTCCTGATCCTTCTAGTGTCTATTTCTGGCTAGTTGGAATTAATACCATGTAGAATTCCTCTGCCAGCAACCTGTCTTTCCGTGCAGTGCACACCCCTCACACACACATATCCTCCCTCTCCTACAGTTTATTCAACCTGCTCCATCTGCCACTTGAGGTCCTGTGTTTGCTCACTGCGATGTGCTCATCCATCCTTAGCCACTTCCTCTCCCGTCCCCTCCCCATCTTCTTCACTGCCTTGGATATCTGGGCTTTGGCCGTTTTCTAACATGTCAGGTATTCCTAGGCCTCCACTTCTCATGCTGGTACTTTCCTCTGGCCAGAGGCTTGCCTCTTTCCATTCTTATTGACCTGGTGAAGTCCTATTCATTCTTTGAAGTCCAGGCCAAATGTTCATTTCTGTGATTTCCTCCCTTTGAAAAGGAAGTTAATTATCTTCATTTATCCTCGTACTTTTTTCATTATGCTGTGTTCATTTTTACACATTTTTGCCTGTGTCTGCATTAGACTGAGTCCTTCAAGGGCAAGGCCCATGTTTGACTCATCTGTGTAACTGCCTCAGGCCACTGTAGCTCAGTAAATATGTTGAATTTTAAAGTGATTTATTTTTGTGAAGTGACTAATTTCAGATGGAATTTGTTCAGGTTTTAATTGGTTCCTCCTTCCTTCCACTTCCTCTTCTCTCATCAGCTTTGCTTTCTCTTCTGTCTCCCAATCTCCTTAGATTCCTTCTGATTCCCTAGTCAGGAGCCCCTGTGTGAGCTAAACCCTGGATATTTTATAACCCTACCTGCCTTACCTGGCCTGATCAAAAAGGTACAGAATGCACCCATTCCAGCTCTGCTCGCAGGCCCCTCCTTATGGCTGGTTTCTGGGTCCCAGGAGGAAACTGGCTTGACGACCTCTGAAATGTCTGTGCATAGCCCTAGCAAAGTAACCTTCATGGTGTCAAGTAGGCATCTTTCCAGCTAACAAGCAAGACGTTTTTGCAGCTTTGCAAGGTCTGTGGTCTTTTAACCCCAGGCCTCTGGTGAATAGAAAGTACCATTCAGAGTAGAAGGTGGCAGTTGAAACAACCCCAGACCTCCTAGGAAGTCAGCCAACGCCAAACCACCAAAAGAACAGAACCCAAACCATACCTTGTGTTCATACAGGGCCTGACTCACAGCAGGTGCCAGAAAATACATGTGAAAATAGATGGGTGGTTTCACATAAGCATGGCTCAACCATTCCACTCATGGACTCTCAGAATTCCCAAGACCCTCAGTTCCACAGTCAGCATCTCTTTCCCCTTTGGAAGGGTTAGCTGCACTGAAGTCAGAGCTGGAGTGTGAACTGAGGAGTATTGCAACTGAGTTTATTATAGTCTGGTCCTCTGCATGGCACACAGACCTGGCAGTGGGAGGCAGAGACCTTTTGCCAGTTCCTCCTACAGTGGGCATTTGGTCCCAGGCATCCCCAGCAGCTGCAGTGCCTGACTGGCTTATTGTTTCTGCCATTCGCAGGTGTATGTGCTGAAGCGGCCACATGTGGATGAGTTCCTCCAAAGGATGGGACAGCTCTTCGAGTGTGTGCTCTTTACTGCCAGCTTGGCTAAGGTGCGTCCTGCTCCCTGCTGCAGACTTGCAGCCTGGCATCCTAAGCCTTCCACTGCTACCCCCGATCTGTCAAGAGCCTTTTGTTAAGGTGGAGAAAGCTATTTTTATGGTGACAGGTTCCCACCCCAGATGGGATGGATGGAGGCCATGTGCACACTGCCAGTCTGAAAGGCTTCTGGTTACCATGGTGACAGGAGCACTTAGAACAAATGTTCCATAAAGTTGCTGTACACGGAGGCTTTTGAAGTTAGTTGTCCACAGATAAGGAAATCCAAAATATCCAATGTGATCACAAAAAGATGGCTGCATGCAGTGGGCACACAGGTTTCTTCTCATCCACTGATGGGCGACCAGATAGATGCTGGAGGCCCCTTGTCTTCAGATTAAGCTTACACAGGTTTCCAGGGGGAATAAGTGAGAGACATGCGTCAGGAATCTTCCCCAAGTCATAGGCTGATCAGGGTGCTGACTCTGCCCCAAGTTGCTGAGTCATCTCAGGTAGGTCACTTCTGGCACCTCAGTTTCTTCTTTAAGTGGAGGTAATTCCAACTCCTCATGAAGTTGGATTAAATGGAACAGGCTTAGCATAACCCCTCTCTCATCCTCAGCAAGTAGTCAGTGAGCCATGTTCCATGTACCGTGCTGGGCACTATCACAGGGTAAGTCCACCTGGTGTGCAATATTTAGTATCACAAATACAATTTGGTCTTAGATGTTTGTATGAGTCTCTAACCCAAAGTCTGCACCGGCTCTCGCCCAATAAAGTGGTTTTTGTCTTGTCCCACTGTTTAGGAAACTGACAAGTTCTCCTGATAGAATTTAATTCCCCCCATCACAGGTATAATGAGGTGCAGTGCTGTATTCAGGGCTGGTGAAGCAGGCTCTTGCTCGTCCTCCAAGGCTGTGGCCATGACCATCTCTCAAACCCTAACTCTCTTGGGACCAGCAGCTTACCCTTGTGGACACCACTGTTGTCTCCATGGGTACCTTGGCAGCTCTTGAATGGCCCTAAGATGAGTTTTGTGGGGCCTAGCTTAACCGTCTTCTCGTGTCTAGACCTGCTCCAAGGAGCCACACAGCAGCTTCTTCTGTGTGTTGGGGGCGTCTGATTCTGGGGTCCTGGGCACGGTTCTTTGCTGCCTGGGCATTGTGTGCTAGGTCCATATATATGTCAGCTGAGGTAAGAGAGAACCAACCTGTACAGCTCTGGCCAGTGCTAACACCACACTGCAGACCACGAGCTGCTGGGCAGGAAATCCAAAGCCTGGATCTTTTTCTTCTTATGTACAAAAAAAAATAAAAGTGAGGCTTCAGGGAAAATACATCTTTCCTAGTGAGTAAACTTTCAGATAAGTGGCACCAAGATGAATTATATGTGCAGCTTTGATGGCTCTCCTCATACTGCTCTGGGGCGCTGAGGAGCCTGAAGTAATAACCAGAGAAATAACCAACAGGAAGATGGCATCAGTGTAGTAGACTGAAAGTTGGTTTTGATTTGGCAGAATTGAAAACATGTTTCCTTGGCATTATTCCCAGTATTCACTTAAACATCTTCGTTGGGTTCCCTTCCTGGACTGCTCCCACCTGCCCCTCCATCTGTTTCCCCAACCTGCTTTTCCCTGTTGTTCCTGGCTGGCTAAGCCAAGTCTGATCCAAAGCACAGCCTCCCGGTCCATTTCCTCCCCGAAGCCAGGTCGTGCTGATGGGTGGTCACTCCTGCCCTGGGATCTGGGTTCAGTTCAGTCCCTGCCAGCAGCACTGGTGCATTGGGCTTCCTTGCCTCCGACCCAGGAGCCTCAAACTGTGCAGGAACCCCACACTGACGGCCAGGTGCCTCCAGTGTCTGTTTCCTTGTTCCATGTCTCTTCACCCCCACGCCAGCAGATCTGCCTAATACCTCCTGTTCAGGGATGGTACTAGCTACTAGGAATTTTTTTTTTTTTTTTTAGGTTTTTGGAGACAGGGTCTCGCTTTGTGGTTCAGGCTGGCCCTGAGCTCAGCCTCAGACTCACGTCACAGCAATCCTCCTGCCTCTGCCTCCTGAGTGCTGGGATTACAGGCGTGAGCCACCACGCCCGGCACTGGTATGTGGTACTGGTTGCTGCTGGGTGTGGGTCTCCACACCCAGTATTGTTATGTGGTTACTGGGGAATCGAACCCGGGCCCTTGCGCTTGCGAGACAGGCGCCGGAACCACTGAGCTAACTCTCCGGCCCCGCTACTAGGAATTTAACAGGATATAAAAGGGGCACAGTCGGGACGGGATTTAGCTCAGTGGTTCCGGTGCCTGTCTTGCAAGTGCAAAGATCTGGGTTCGATCCCCGGTAACCACATACAATACTGTAATCCCAGCACTTGGGAGGCAGAGGCAGGAGGATTGCTGTGATGTGAGTTTGAGGCTAAGCTCAGGGCCAGCCTGAACTACAAAGTGAGACCCTGTCTCAAAAAAAGGGGGCGGGGGGTGCAGAGTCCCTGCCCTCCTGAGACCCACATCATCACATCATCTCTTTGGCTGGAGTACGCAGACTCAGGTACTTCCCTGGGACACGGTGTCACCCACATGTGTCAATGACTATGAGGAAATTAGCTATCTTTACTTATGCAGAATGAACGCCTCTTCCCCCACGGCCCTTGGTGAGAATCACCAGAAGAGTGATAGAGCACCACCCTACTTGGTCAGTAGGAGGTGCAGCTGCTGCAGTACTGTGCCTCTCTCAGGATGCCCTTGGGGAGGAAAGGATTGTCCCGTGGACTCAGCTGCTGCGTTCCACCACTGCCCTTCCCAGTGCTGCTACAGGTGCTCTCTTTTCCCAACAGAATCATAGCCTCTCACGATTCCTCGGGTGTACAGGATAGAGCTGGAGGAAAATGGGCCCTATGCCACACTCAGCAGGTAGACAGTGAAGGGTTTTAAGAGAGAAATGACGTGATGGACATATGTTTTCCAGTGGCCACTCTGACAGCTTCGAGGTAAGGACACTGGAGAAAAGGCCCAACAGGAAAAGGGAACCTCTCAGGCTAGAGACAGAGACCTGGCCTCGTGCTGGGCAAGAAAGCTAGAGAGATGCAGGTGGAGTCAGGATATTTTGGAGATGAAACTGACAAAAATTTCAAATGAATGAGACGTTACAGCATTGGATGAATCCAGTGCTCCCTTTTATACATGGAATATAATTCAGGATTCTAAAACACTTGGAGTTACTGAAATTTTTTTTTTAATTAAAAATTGAACTCAGGACCTTGCACTTGCCAGACAAGTGTGGTGCCGCTGAGCTACATCCCTGGTCCTTTAATCTCTACTTTAAAAAGTTGTCTAAGTCTTACTGTAGTAGGTCAGGTGCCTGACCTTCATTATGTCCTCTCCTGTCCAGTATGCAGACCCCGTGGCTGACCTCCTGGACCGCTGGGGTGTGTTCCGGGCCCGACTCTTCAGAGAATCCTGTGTTTTCCATCGTGGGAACTACGTCAAGGACCTGAGTCGCTTGGGACGGGAGCTGAGCAAAGTGATCATTGTTGACAATTCTCCTGCCTCATACATCTTCCATCCTGAGAATGCAGTAAGTAATCCCAGAGAAAGAGGTGGCAGGGCTCCATCCGACCTCTGTCTTGCCAGCCAAGCACCACCTTTGAATACCGACAGGAAAAGGTCTGCGTCTTTTCCTGATGCAATCTTTACTAGGCCACATAGCAGCTGTGTGACACTGGGCAAATTAATTAACTTTCCTGGACCTCCATTACCTCATCTGTCAAGTCAGAACTCTAGGGATACTCATGAGATTACTAGAGGATTTGGTGCAGCAATAGGTGAAAAGTGCTTAGAACTGTGCTTGGGGCTGATTAGTACTTATACGTCCATGTCTTCTTATTAACACTTGGAGTATTGTTGTTGAAAAGGGTGATTTTGTTATTAACTCCTTAGAGCTAGCTGCTGCCCAGCACTCCATGATCTTCCTACTTCAGTCAGGAGCTATGGGTGATTCCTTCTGCAAAAATATTTCTCAAGAATGAAGAAAACACTTCAGTAAGAGATCTTCAGATCTTACCACCTCAAAAATGATGTCTGAAAAGCACATAATGGGAGCATTTTTTACATGAAATTCTGGGTTGTGGCAGTGTCTCAGTGCCTCCTTACCAGAGCAGCACAATTCTAGAGGAGGAAGTCAATACCCTCCCACCACCCACGGCCAGGAGAAAAGACATCAGCTGGGCCCACTGTTGACTGCTGACTGCTCAGTTTCCACCACACCAGGGTCTGCTCAGAAGCATGCCTCATAGGCACAGGCTTCTCACATTCCACAAAGCCTGCAAAACTCCTTTTCTTGAGTCCACTTCATAGAAAATAAATTCAAACTAGATTTAGTTAGCTAGTGTGACACATTATTTGAAAAAACACTCAAAATGTATTATATTTAAATTTGCTCATTTTAATGAGTAAACCAAACTCAACATGGTACATTGGCAGTGTATCTCTTAGAGAAGAGATAAGGATTATTTTTAACATAATCACAATTACATTAGCACACCCTGCATAACTGAGTTTCTTACATTGTCAAATATTCACATCTCCATATTATTCTCATCATGTAGAATATTTTCTTACATTTCAGTTGTTTGAATTAAGATCTAAAGAATGCCCATAAATTGCTTTGGTTTTGACTCTTTTGTAATCTTAATATTTCTTCTTTTCTCTCCCATTTTAAACTTCTCTGCCATTTAGCTTTGAAGCTCTGGCTATTTGTCTCCTAGAAATGTCCTACATTTTGGATTTCCCCGTATGCTGCCTTGTGGTGGTCTTTGATTTTCCTACTTCTCTATATATTCTAAGTAATTAAGTCTCTGTTTATTACTTGATTATATGCACGTTTGCTTTTCCTTTTCTCTTTAAAATATTTTTTTTCCACTAATGTATTACAGATATAGGGCATGATGGCACCTGTCTATAATCATAGCACCAAGGAGGCTGAGGCAGGAGGATCACTGCAGGTTCAAAGCCAGCCTGGGCTACATAATGAGTTCAAGACCAGCCTGCACTACATAGCAAGCTTTGTCTCAAAGTGTGTCTATACACACACACACACACACACACACACAGACATGAACACACAAAAGAATATATCAGAGATGATACTGCAGCCATCCTATGGAATCATATAAGGAAGCATATGATGTCCATTTGCTCCATTTTAAAAGATTTAAAGTGCATCCGCTGTTATTAGCCTAATCCAGTCATTGTAAAGTTCCCCATCCCACTCCATTATCATCACAGTTGTCAGTGATCATTACTTATCTCCACCATTTCTTTAGGAATTACAAAATGGTGGTTTCTAAAATCCTATCATTTGTCTGCCTTTAATTGCCTGTTTGATAGATAGATAGAACTTTCCTTTCTCAACTATTTGGTTACCCTAAAATACAATTTGAATATCTGAATAGAAAGGTAGAATATAAAAGTCAGTTCTTTTTCTTTCATTCTGCAGTTGGAGACTAACAAGTTGATGCTCTGACAGTTTCCAGAAGGAGCCACTGAGTTTTAGTGTCACATGAGCTTATACATTTGTTACACTCCAGTCTGCTTACTGCTGTCTTAGCTGCTTAAGTTTTACCTTTGAGCCTGAAGCTGCCTTCATATAGCTCCCTTGCTGTTACAAGATGTCTTAGGCTTGGGGCTGGGGCATAGTTCCCAGGTAGACCACATGCTTAACATTTGAGAGGCCCTGGGTTCAGTCTCTGGCACCAAAGAAAGACCTTCAGGCTCTTAAACATTTCTTGCTTTAGGCCTGGAATTGGCCTTTTCTACAGAGATTGCTTTCTCACTGTAGAAATCGTATTTGGAGACCACAATTTGGATGAGCTTTCATTGCTATTAGAATGTCTTTTACTTCTAGCCATACTGCAGTTCACAGCTAAGCAATACGTTATCTTTGAAAGAAAACTAAATCATAAATTCATACTGGTTTTTCTAATTTAACATGAAGGTGACAGCTTTCATTCAACATTTTTGCTTTTTGTATTTAAACATTTTATGTTGAAATACTTCATTCTTAAGGATATTATCCTAACTACAAGTTTGAATATGGTATATTTTTAATAATTTCAAAATAGCCATTCTAATATTAATTTATTTATGACACAAACTGAATTCAGCTTAGAGTTTTCTGGACAATCAGGCCCCACATTTTAAAATCACATAGTCTCTTATCATGTCACCAACTTTAAATATTCTTAGGTTCATCTTTTGTTTAATGGCACGCGCGCACGTACGAGAGTGTGTGTGTGTGTGTGTGTGTGTGTGTGTGTGTGTGTGTGTGTGTATGATACCAAGGATCAAACTCATGACCTTGTGCTTACAAGGTAGGCGGTAGTGCTACTGAGCTAAATCCCTGGCCCTTTAATAGCCTTATTCTTATTTTAATAATGGTTTTATTTTGATGTTGGTTTCAACACGAAAACTATCAGTGAAGCTGTGTATTTCTACCCTCCCCCATTCTTTCCCCTGCTCCTAGAGGTGCTCATTTTTCTTTACATTGCTTATATTTCAAAACTGTGTAATAAATTTTTATGTTTCTAGACTGTCTTCAGGTTTGTAAAAGGTCCAAGTTTCTTTTCAAAGTTCTTTTTGGCCCCTGTGGGTACAGCCCATCTGATCACCACATCTTACTCCTTAGACCTAAACTAAGGAGAAATCTTGCCTCTGCTTGTGGCTTTAGAACCCCTCAAACTTCATACTTCTAGTTTTACGTGCTCATTGTTAAGCATGAGAGAAAATTTCCACTTCTGTTTGCCATACAGCATAGCAAAATGACCCTAAGAAGAAGCCACCTGTGCCCAGACATGGGCTCACTGGTATTCGTGGCTGACATGTAACCTTTGGGTCTGTACTCTGAGGTGCAGGAAGCTGATTTGGTGCACTAAAGAGAGTTTTTTGAAACTGAAAAGTAAAAATGCTAGTTCCCTGCTCTAGCCATCTTTTCTGTGGTTGGAAAACAAAATAGATGCACGCAGACTGGGAACACTTTGCCTCCCTGAGTCTCCCAAATCATGTAGCACTTTTTTTTTGAGACAGGGTCTCACTTTGTAGTTCAGACTGGCCCTGAGCTCATCCTCATACTCACAGCAAACCTCCTGCCTTTGCCTCCCAAGTGCTGGGATTACAGGTATAGCCACCACACCTGGCCCTGTGGTACTGATTGCTGGTGGGTGTGAGTCAGTACACCCTGTGTTTTTATATGTGGTTACTGAGGATTGAACACTTGCAGGACAGGCGCTGGAACCACTGAGCTAAATCCCTGGCCTCCAAATTATGTAGATTTGAGTTGACATTGGTTGGAATAGAGGAACAAACAAAATGATGATGACAATAAGGATGATGATGATGATGATGATGATGATGATGGTGTGATGATTAGTGGATATCTGCCTTTCTTCCCGAGGAACATGATAAAGACCCAAGGGCTCCGTTGGGTTAGGAACATCCCACCCCTTAGATGCAGCTCAACTGCCTCTTATACCGCTGTCTTTCAGGTGCCTGTGCAGTCCTGGTTCGATGACATGACGGACACGGAGCTGCTGGACCTCATCCCCTTCTTTGAGGGGCTGAGCCGGGAGGACGACGTGTACAGCATGTTGCACAGACTCTGCAATAGGTAGCCCTGGCCTCAGCTGCCTCCGCCTGTCACTTTGGAACCTCTGGCCTCAGGAGACCCCCTTGGCCTCAGCTCGCTCAAGCTGACAGTGAGGAGACTCCGTGCTCCAGGCCACAGGATGAACGTGGCCATGCCTACCTGATTTGTTTTTAAGAACAGAAACAACTCTTTTAAAAAAGAACTCTTTTAACGAATTTCATAAAGGGACAAGCATTTTACTGGATTTGCTTTTCTTAAAACATACCAAAAAGAAAAAATGGGGAAAAAAAAAAAAGCTTGATATCTATCAGACTTCTTTGAACTGTCGTCCCCTCCAAGCAGACAACTTGTCCCTTTCTGTCCCACCTCGGAGCAGCTGACCCAACTCAGAAGCTCTTTCTTACAGGATGAAGTGCCTTTTTGAATGTTATTTTAAGCTAAGAGTTAATTTTTCTACACAGCGTATTTCCAAACATCTTTTAGTCTTTTATTATCTTAGATACTCTAAGAAGATGAACGTGACAATTTTCTAGAGCCTGGTAGAATATGTGTGGTGGCTGTGGGGTAGCGAGGGAGGGGACGTCACAGAAGCCTGTCTCCCAGCAAGTACAGCTTTGCTCCGACCACCTGTGGCGTGTTCCCGGGTCGGCCTCCCTTGATATGAGGGGTTTGTGTGGCCGCCCTTGTCCACACTCGTTCATAACCCACTTTGGAAGGTACCTGCAATTGTATGGCTCAACATTTTAGGAAACTAGAGGTTCTTTTTTATTATGATTTCTGATGGTGACAGATTTGTCTTGAGGTCCATTATCCCCTCAAAAAGTGACATCATGTCACTTTCTGCTTTCACACTACTGCCATACTTCTATGTTTTTCTGTTCTGTTGTTACTGGTTTTGGTAGAACAGTTAAAAGAAACTCTAAAACCCTTGGATATATATTTTTTAAAAAGCCTGTTTATTGATTTTTAAAAACCTTACCTTTCCAAAAGCTGGATATACATGGAGCTGTTTGGGAATTTTCTTTGCTGCTACCGTGCTGCCACCAAATGGAATTGACCAGCGGCTGTTACACTGTTCTTTGCCACTGTGCCTATGCTCAGAATATGTTCACTGCTAAGCTACAAACTCGGACAGGGCCAGAACCAGGTGTCCCACCCCACTGCAGACTGCACCACTTGTCTCCCTTCCCTGGTAGTGCTGCCAGGAATGCAAAAGGGTACAAAGGCAAAAAGGCCAGAGTGCCGCACGGATGTGGTGTCAGCTTTAACCTGCAGTCGGCATCTGATCATGTGAGAAGTTGGCTGTTCTCCCTGAAGAACCTGTGGCCTCAACCAGGCCTAAGCTGACATGGCCTAAGTTCATCCCTGGTCATTGTCTTAGAAGCACAGGCTGTTTTCTTCATAAGCCTGTGTAGAGATGAGACTCACAGCTCCAGACTAGGAAGAAAGGCTCCTCCTCTGAGCCTGGGCTCTCCTTGTAGCCTTTCCCAGTTTGGTGTTTCAGCAGTGCCATGTTTCTTGTTTGCCAACAAGACAGTCTATAAAGTATTGCTCTTCAAAAAATTGAAAAGAACCCTTTTGAGTTGGCACCATTGCCTTAGTCCTCTGTGGGTTGGGTCTCAGCCAGAGTTCTGGTGGGAGCGACTGGCACTAGCAAGACTTGAAACTGGAGGTCAAAGTAATACTTTTTTTTTTTTTTTTTTTAATTTTTTGATTGCTTTCATTCACAAAATAATGAAGCCAGCTGCCACTCACCCCCTCCCAACAGCACTTTGGTCTGTGGGGTCCTGTGCATTCAGAAGAGAAATATTTAGACCTGGGTAACCAGGTTTCCCAACATTTCTGAGTGTTACAAACCCTGTAATCCACATGCCAATTAAAACAGAAATTTCCCCTTGCAAGGCATTACCACAGACGACAATTACATGGCAGATCTGCGCATGCCATAAACCTTTAATCGGGAAACTATTCATTAAATGACCCCGCTGCCTTAAATGTCTTGAATGTTGCAGTCAAGTGTCTGTTGTGTGTTGATGTCCACATGGAACTAGGCCCTGATGAGAGCCTTAGACCTTCACCCCTGCCTCTTTCTGTGCTGGTGCATCACAAAAGGCCAACACATAAGAGGGGCAGAGAGGATGGAATGCCAGGATGATTCAGGGGAAGGTAGCCTAGGAATAGCGTTCCACTGCTGACCGGTGGAATGAGAGAAAACTCGTGGCAGACTTGAGCCAGACCCTCCGCCTACTAGTTCCCGCATCTGTGAGCGCCTTTGCGCAGCTGTTGCACTAATCCATTGCGGAGCTGATGGGGAGGGAGCCCAGTCCACCACCACAGACACAGAAAGTCTCGGGAGGGCCGCCAGAGCCTCTGAGGGCTCTGCAATCTGTGCACCTTATTTGACCACACTCCAAAAGTCCGTTTTTATTTTTAACCCTTGATTCTGCTTTATGTACATAATCAAAATAGCTATATATTTTTAATCATCTACATGTAAATGAAGCAATAGAATTCTAACATTAAGGCCAAGAAATGAGATAAATGTTTAGGGTTTGTGTTTTTTAAAGGTAAATACGGGTATTGTTTTTGATTCTTACCTTTTATCAAATTGTGGGCTTTTAAAACCTAATGAAACCTAGTAACTATTCTGTGTGCCATATATTTCCCACATTATCAAAATACTCCCACTCTTTAGCCAAAATAGAAGTCTGACCTCCTAAGTTTCCATGGTCCTCTCAGTACCAGGTTAAATATAGTCTCCTGGACAAGTGTGCTTTACATTAGATAAGGGACAGGAGTCCTTGGGTGCGTGGGCTCCAGCCCACCACGATATTATCACATCTGTAGCTACCCCTTGAGTTGGGGGTAACAATCCTGATGGTGATTATGCTCCATCTTCCATTTGCTCCGGAATCCTATGTGTCGGTCTGTGGTTTCATACACTAGCTCTTTGTTAACAGTGCATTTGTATACTAATCATTGCCACCTGTCATGGTTAATGGTCTGTGGGGAAGCTCCTTTGACATGGTACTGTTTTGATGAGATGAATTTGAGGACATGAGGGTGCCCTAGTGACACTGACTTGTGGTTACAGCATTTGAACTTTGCCTGTAAGTCTATAAGTTCACAACATTTTACAACCCTGTATTTTAAAGAAGACTTTCTAATAAAATCCAGAAACACACAGCCCTGTGGTCAAACACTCGTGATGTTTGTGCCTCTGCTTTTAAAGGTGCTGTGCTGAACAGCTGGCTTGCCAGGGTTTGAGCAGAGTAGAGGGCTTGATGTACTGGTGCAGAATTAGCCGGCTGCCTCTGTTCCTATTTTACTGTAAATCTGATCATGTCTGTTCCTGATCCACTCTCCCAGGAGCTTCTCTGCAGATTGACACCCCTCCTGATAGCGGAGATGTTGATGTCTAGTATTTAGGGCCGTCTGCTAGACAGTTGAATGTGATAAACAATCCGGCATTACTTGGGAAATACTACATGTGAAATGTGTGTGTTTCCAGGGATGAGTATTGTCAGTCAAGAGGTTTGCAATGATTTCCTTCCTGCCAAAATAAACACATGAAACTGCGCTGTCTGTGGATGGACTGCTTCTCCAGTGGCAGCGCCTCTTTCTTCCATTCTCTGTCTCACGCCAGCACGTTGGCTTTCCTAGGGTCTCCAGTTCTGGAGAGCAAGGTGCATGGGAGTTAGGCTGCAGGACTCCAGGAGCCACAGAGCAAGAGCCGTCCTGCCCGAGTTGCCTGTCACCAGAAAGGTAAGAGTATTTGACTCCCTGGCTTCCTGTTTCTGGACAAAGCACCACCCTCGCATAAAGATTCCAGCCTTACAACAGGCCTCTGAATTCAGTATGAGCCACAGGCATGGCATGTGATGCCTAAACCCATAGCCTTTAAGCAAAGGAGCTAAGATGTGATTGTGAGAAGCAGCAAGACAAGGGTTCATAAAAGACGATGGATACAGCAGATTGTTTTCTCACAGTGAGACACCCTGTGTGTGTTAGCCTCAGACGGCGCCCGTGTTCATGAAGGTAAGAGAAACTGCAAGGCTGTTATGCCCCAGACTCCCACCGGGGGCTGGGAAATGGATTCTCCAGTTTCCCAACTCAGAATGACACCTCATTCAGATGGTAGAACATCAGTGTTGGCAATCTTATCAGGCAGGTGAGAAAACTAGGCCTGAGACAAAGCTCTGCAGTCTGCTCTGTGCTGGGATTCTGGGTTCTGCCCTCTGTATAGCCGGCCCTCCATAGCCATGGGGTCTGCATATACAGATAAACTGACCATATGTGAAATAATCAGAGAAAAGATTCCTGAACATATACTGATTTTTTCCATGATTTCCTGAATAGCACAGTACCACAACTACTTACATAGCATTTATATTAGGTATTATAAGTAATAGATTGTGAAAAAAACCTCATTTAAGGGATTAGGACATTCATAATTTTGGAATACAAGGGAGTCCTACACCAAATTTGCCTTAAACACCAAGGAACACCTGTATATTCATCCCCAACCACCCAGGACACAGTCTCTATAGTCACAGATAGTCTGTACTATACCCTAGGCATCCTCTGGTCACAGTGGGGCAGCTGGCCCACCAGAGGGGATCCGTCCAGCTCTCCTGATTCTGACTCTGTGCCTGTGTCCGCCGCCTGCTGTGTTCCCTGCGTTCTGCTCCTTAGTCTTCTCACTCCTCTCATCTTCTCTGGCATCACCCCCACAGCCCCACATGCTTCACACCTTAGGATACAAGCAATAAATAGCCACAAATTGTGGCGATCCTGAGACTGAGGTGTCCTAGGGAGACTCCACAGATGGGAGGGGAGGAAGCAGGTCATCAAGAGTGTAATTATGGGGAATGCTGAAATTTCCTCTCCCAGCGTCTCTCCAGTTTGAGCACTCATTGTCTCTGTTATAGAATTAAACAGGAGGAAGCCAGGAGGCTGGGGACCATGGCACAGTATCTGATGGGAAGATTTACACTGGACACGTGATAAAGTCCCCAGAGGGATTGCGGGTGTTTGAGTGGTGACTCCCTTGTACTGTGCCTGTGATACCACTCTCTGTGAATCTGTAGACTGCTGAAAGCCCAGAGCCACCCACTGGCATCATCACCAGCCTGACAGACTGGATCAGTAGCCTCCCCGATTCCCGTGAGGTTGAGGACATGGGCACCCCAGCATGTCAACCCGAACCTCTGTTACACCTCTAGCTCTGGCACACATGCACATGCATGAACCCAAGCTTTTCACAATACAGATCCTGCACACACCACTAATACCAGTATTTGGGGAGGCTGAGGCAGGAGGATGATAAGTTCAGTTCCTGCTTGGAAGTTTTAATTGAGACCCTATCAAAAAATAAAAAACTGAAGCTATAACTCAGTACAGAGGCCCTGGGTTCAATCTTTAGGTAACAAAAACAGATCCCTCAGGTCCACTACCACCTTGACTTAAATTCACATCTCTGAGCGCGGGGACCTGCATCATGCTTCTAGGTGCCCGAGGGCAGCAGTTCATAGCCAAGGCTGAGGACTCTTGCTACACAGGAAGATCGAACTCCTCAGAACTGCTCTGGCCTGGTGCCTGAGAATAGCCGAGGAGTGGGGAGGACTTTGGGAACTGACAAGCAGTCCGTTCTCTGAAAAAGCTGTCATCCATGTTCATTGCTGGGAATCGGGAATCTAGGAAAGAAGAGAGAAGGCCTCACTCACCTGGGCACTGGAGGCCTCTCCCAAGGCAAGCGGGAGGCAGTGCCTGGTGAGGGTGCTAGTGGGCTAAGAGCGCCCAACTCCCACCTGGAGATGAGAGAGAGCGGATCCCCTCCCAGACCCTGGAGCCCACAGTATGGTTTCCCCTCCTTGAGTTGGTGGGTGACTTCTGACCCACGCTGTGTCCTGGTGGTGGGCTACACACCCCCTACTGTGGAGGGCAAGGCAGCGATGCCTCCTGGCAGGTTGGCTTGCGATTTGCCCTAACACTGGGGCTCCCACAATGTCCTCAGGCATCCTTCCCAAGTGGGATGAGTTGCTTCCTTGCCTGCAGCCAGATGTGGGGGTCCCTGATGCTCTTACTTCCCGGGAAGGGCTTGTGGGACTCCAGGCAGCCGGCCCCGTGGCTGGAGTCAGCACATCCTCCCTCCCTGGGACTCCAAGAGTGAGTGACAGGGCTCTGCATCTGCGAAAGAGGGACTAAGATGAGCTGTGACACCAGGGTGACCCAGGATCTGGAGCTGGGATGCCTTGAAGTGGAGCCTGGAATGGAGGGGTCCACCTGGGGCCACTCCCTCACCTGGGTCAATATTGACAGGGAGTGGTTGGGCCAGAGGAGGCAGCATACAGGAGGATCGTGCCAGCCAGGAAAGTCCAGCTCAGAGACAGTCTGACTCCAGGACTGGGAAATGGGGTGTCATGGGAATGGAGGAGTGAAGGAGAGGCTGAGTACCCCCCACCCTCATTCTGTCACGTCTCTGTATTTACTCTGATAGCACAAGCCAGAGATCAGCCAGCCAGGTATGAGGGGTCAGGCCCCAGATTCACCTGCCGTCTCAAGTGGCCTGGAACCATAGCTGTCCGGGATGGGAGGTAATGTCTTCTCTGCCCAGGGACCCAGAGGATTTTGAGGGGAGTGAGCCGGAGAGCCCCGCTCAGCAGTAGAGGCTAGACTGCTGGGGTTGGGAGATTCTGCCCAAAATGGGGCTTGAAGAGGTGGCAGCAGGAGGTTCCCAGTGCGAGGCAGGAGTCAGAACTGGCCAGGCCCCAGGAGGAGCCAGCCCTGCTCCGGCCAGTGGCTGCCCTGTGAGTGTGAGGGAAGACAGTCGGATAAGCTCCCTGTTCCTTGATCTTGTTCCTACACCTCGGTGAAGACAGGTCTGGAAGAAGCCTGAGGCTGAGTGGACACGTCAGGAGAGACTGCGGCTGGGGATGGGGCCCGTGAGTGGAGCTGGAGTCAGGAGAGACACTAACATCCCGTGCTGTTCACACCCTTGGGACTGGAGCCGGAGAGGAACTAGAAAAGAGAGAGCAGCTAAGCCCTGAGCTCTGCGCTACTGACATTTAGAGGCCCCAGAGGAGACAGCTGGAATGAGAGGGAAGATGTTGACCGGTCCCCACTGACGACTTGAGAAAGAGCCATTTCCAGAGAATGAGAGAACAGAGACCTGCATAGAGTGGCAGAGGAGAAAGGGGTGAGCAAGTGGGAAGAAATAAGAGCACAGAATATTCCTGGGCATGGGGACAAAGGATGTCAGAGCCACACAGGTGGGGTCAGATAGGCACACTGTGGCACAGAGCCCTTGGTGCAACCATCCCCTCACACACGGGGACCTGCAACCCTGTCTGCTAAACACAGGCACACACCAGCTGTACATCCTACTAACCTAGTTCCGAGTCTCCACCCCAGGAACAGAGACCTTTAAAGATGCAGGGTGGTGGGCTGGTGATTTAGCTCAGTGCTTCTGTCACCTGCCTTGCAAGCTCAAGGGCCCAGGTTCAATTCCCTAATCACATATAACAACGCCGGGTGTGGTGATTCACTCCCACCAGCAATCAGAACCACATACCACAGTGCTGGGCATGCTGGTTCATGTCTGTAATGCCAGCACTTGGGAGGCAGAGTTAGGAGGATTGCTATGAGTTCGAGGCTTACCTGGGCTATACAGTGAGTTCAGGGCCAGCCTGAATTACAAGTGAGACTCTATTTCAAAAATAAAAAAAGATGCAGGGTGGGCACAGGGGAAAGGTTTTGGGGGGTGGCCAAGTGGAAGCAGCATGTCCCTGTGGTAGCTGGGCTGAGGCCTATGGCCTAGGTAAAGGGAGGTTTTGTTCCAGGAGCTTTCTGTCTCTAGTACTTCCTGCGCCCCCACCAGGTGGGAAACTAGGGGAGGGCAAGCCCCAAGTGTGGGAGAGGTGACTTCCCAGGAAGGCCGGACTGGCCTCTCCCAGGATGGGTATCAGGGCTCCCTGGAGAGGGCTGTGCTGGGCAACCAGCCCAAATGGGGTGATGTGGGTGGAGAGGACTGGGGGAGCCTTGCTCCCTTCCCCTATCTTCTGTGACTCCTGGACCTCAGAACCAGACCCACCCCCTAGTTCTGCTTTCTCTGAAGGTTCTCTGGGGTGCCCCAGGGGCCTGGGGTCAGGGGCTCCAGAGGTCCCCAGAGGAGGATGCTCCACTCTCTACCGCTTAGCCCAACTCGGCTTCCATACCTGCTTCCTCTGACCGCTGGCACTCAGGACCTGAGATGAGCCTAACAGGCCTCCAGGCAAAAGCTGGCTGCTGTCAATATTTGTTGCCTGATTAATGAATTAAATTTGAATGTCCAGCCCTCTGAGCACTTAGGGGTGGGGTGCCTCCTCCAGGGCGGGAACTGAGATTGAGTTACAGCAAGCAGAACCGGCCCCTCGCCTGGCCCTGTACTGTCCAAACGCAGGGGGAAGGCACAGGAGCCGTTTGCTGCAGCTAGGCCTGATTGATCAAGAGGGACTTGAAAGGAACCATCTGGAAGGGAAGGTTGCTCCTGGCCCTGGTTGGAAGGCAGAGTCCCAGGCTCAGCACTACAGAGCAGAGGCTGGCAGAGCTGGAGGACAGTGAGCAGCCCAGGAGGTAAGAGGGCTGGTGGGGGTGGGGCACTTGTGGCTGCCGGAGACAGGTAAGAAAGTGGGCGGTGGAGTGACTGTCACACTCAGAGGCTGTGGACCTGAACCCCCTCCCCAAACCCCGTCGTCATCCCCCTCCCGCCAGCACCCTTCTCTCCTTGCTGGAAGTTGAGTGTATTAACAACTGAACTGGACCCACCCTGTGCAGATGCCCAAGGAGGAAGTAAGGCAGTAAAAAAGGGGACAGGAAGGGACTCTTTCAGGGGAGGAAGGGAGGAAGCAACCTGGCCAGGAGAGGGGAACCTAGGTGAGAAAAGTGGCTAGAGGAGGAACTTGGGAAGAGGGGGGTTTAGGGAGAGGACACTAGAACTGGATGTCTGGAAGAGAACGGGTCACTTGGGAGGGAGAGGGCCTCAGGGAAGAAAAGGGGATTCCAGGAGGGAGAGAGGACACAGGGTAAAGCTCCCCACTAGAGGACGATGCCAGACACCTTCCCAGCATCCCGAGGGGGTTATGTAGGCCCCTTCCTGTGAGACCAGCTTAGTCTCAACTTTCTAGCAACTTCTGACTTTCCTGTCTCACACAGGATCCTAACTGCCACCACCCTGAGGCTAGTGGGTGTCCTTCCTGTTACCACCCACAGTTCATGTCCATACCTCTAGTCACTTCCTACCTAGTTCCCGGTCCCTGCTGGGGACTGGTCAGTTTCTGCTTGTCTCTCTGCCCTGCTGCAGGGTCACCATCACATGTCACTACCGACTACTCATGGCATCGGTTTTTCTGTTGCTTTAGGTCGCCATTTCATGGCCAACATGTCACATGAGTGAAACCCTACTGTTATGAGCATCTGGGGTACAGTCAGAGTGGGTGGGGAGCTCTCTTCTGCACTCATGTTCACTCAATTGGTCACAGGGCAACATGATTCACTCATTCAGCAATTGTCTACTCCTGCATGCCTATAACCCCAGCACTCTGGAAGGCTGAGGCAGGAGGATAGAAAATCCAGAAACTCTTGAGTCCAGTGTGTCTCAAAATTTAGAAAACATGGAATAGGGATGAGGATGTCGCTCAGTGTTGGGTTCAATCCCAGTACTGAGAGCAGAGGAATACAGGGAGAAAGGAGAAGGAAGGAGAGAGAGAGGGACAGAGACAGACAGAGAAAGACAGAAACAGATTTCTCTACCTTCAAGTTGACTTCTGCTTCTACTCAGCCAAGCACTAGCAAGAATGGAAAGGTGCTTCTAGCAGAATTCAGGTTAGCTGTAGAAAGAACTTCACACACATTCACCAAAGAGTGACACAGGGAAGCCTTAGGTAGTTGAGCATGAGATGCTGACATATGAAAGTCAACAGATTTCAGAATCCCTGCCTTCCACAAACATTACTCATTGAGTGTTTTTCTCCCCTGCTTGCACATTCAGAACCAAGCTTCAGAGCCCGAACTCAAGCTCTCTGTGTGTAGAGCCTGTATGTACAGAATTCAAGCCTTCAAATGTCTCATGCCTCCTTTGCCCAGCACTCATGTCTGCTGAGCCTGCTGCTTGCTATACAGTTTGCCATCGTCAGAAGCAGCTTTGGTAGGTAGAGTCATCCCAGGTTTATGAAACTTTGTCTTGTCTGCAGAGCCTGGTGTGTTTTGCCAGGAGCCTGTAGCTATTTTCTGAGTTTAGGTCTCTTTAAACAGTTTGTCCCTATTTTTCTGTGTATAAATTTTACTTTGTTTTTATTTTTATTTTTTGGAAGTTGTTGGCATGCTCAGCTATTCCTGTCCACAGTGCTTGTCTAGTGTCTCGGTCTGGGACATCGCTTTCTGCCTAGACATTTCACTATTTGCCAAGTTTTCTGTTTATAGTACCTACCCGTGTCAGTAAAACCTGATTCCTTGAGTGTTTCTGTCTCCAGACAATGGCCCTGATGACCCAGCCTTTTCTCTTTCACCTGCAGCCTGGGTAGCACCCACAGCAATGTGTAGGACATTTTCCTGTTTTAGTCTATTGAAACTCCCCTGTGTCTTCTTATAAAGTTTGTTCCACTGAAGAATATATCACTGTCAGCGGGTCCTCTGTCTACTGGGAGCACTGGCTCTTTCTGTGGAGCACATCCCCATTGCAGGGCCTTTGCCTGGCTGTAAAAACTCTGTTCCATTTCCATGTGCATCTGTTAGCAGAGACTGTCTCCTTATTTACCTGTTTCTAAACTCACCTTCTTCTGTAAAGCCTCTCTTTGTTTGCAAGACCTATTATCTCTCCACAGAACCCAGCACCACTTCACCATCTTGCCCATGTCTGGAGCAAGTGTAGTTGCACATGCAAATGACCTCCTTGCTGCTCATTCAAAATCTTTTCCTTCTTTGGAGAAGCCATTGCTGGGACCAGAGCCTCTCTACTTGCAGAACCCATAGGCTTGCAAAGCCTTTTCTTATCTGAAAAGAGCCTCACCATGAATTTTCTGGCTGCAGAGACTGTATCTTTTCACAGCCCAAATTTATGTTCCTGTAGGCAGGAATCAAGTCTGTTTACAGAGCCTGTTGTGCGCACAGAGCCAGTCCATGTCTACAGAGCCTTTGTCTGTTTCAAGAGTCTGCTGCTGTCCCCCTGTGCTTTCCCTGGCCAGACATGTAGCCTGTTTATGTATATATCCATCCATTTCTGCAGAGTCAGTCCCTAGCTTAAGGACTCGTCCCTATCCACATTTGTGTAACCTTTCCCTGTCTGTAAATCTCCATGTCTGCATAACTGTCACTGTTTGCAGAGCCTCCAACAGTGTTCACAACCTTCACTTGCCTTCCCAGCCTGTCTTGAATTTCCCTTGGTGGTACTTGTGTCAGTTGGCCTAGGCTGTCCTCATACACACAGATGGTCTCTGTCGACAGAATTCATTTTCACCAGAAGAACCTGTGTGGGTTGCAACTGGGGAAGCTGTCCATGTTTGCAAAACCAAAGCCTTTTTGCAGAGCCTTTTCTGTCTACATCCTGACAGGACAGCCTGTCTCACTCTGTGGGTTCTACATTGTGTCCACGGCCTGACCCTAACCTGGAAGATCTATGTCTATTTGCAGCTCTACCCTGGTGAGCAGACCCTCTCTGCCAGTCTGAGTCCCATGTCAAGAGGCTCTTACCATTTGCAGACTCTGTCTCTGCCTGCTGGATCTATTGCTGACATCCAGCCTTTGCTGTCCGTGCAGAATCCCACTGTGACTATTCTTGACTACAAGTCCTGTGTCGGTCTATGTAGCCTGTTTCTAACCCCCTGACTGTTGCAGTGTTGCTGGCTCCCATGCCTGCCCCTGTCCAGAGCTGGCAGCTCTGTTTTAGGAGCACACCTTAAGCCACATCCCTAATGCAAACCTCTTGGTGCCAACCCTTGGTACCCATCCCAGTTTGCTGACTTCAGCACATTTACAGAGCCTCCTTCATGAAAGTCATGTTATGGGATTGTCTTAGCCACCTTCTCATTGCGGAAGGGGACACAATACCTGACACTCACAATGTAAAGGAGGACAAGTTTCCTTTGGCTCACATTTTCAGATGTATCAGTCCATGGTTTTGGGGTTAAAAAGCAAAAATGGCCTGGAGGAAGGGCCTGGGGCACAGAAATTCTGCTCATATCATAAAGGTCAGGAAGCATCGAGAAAAGGGAGGAGATGGGGAGGGAGACACCCCTTTCCGGTGATTCCTCGAGAAGGCATGACCTTCTCTTAATAGCATGCTCAGCTGCTGAACGCATCTGTGATGAGTGTGCCCCGCCAGAGCCATTCACCTTTCAAGCACAGGAGACTTCTGTGGGACATCCTAAAGGTAGCTATAGGTTTTAGGCTTTAGAGAGCTGCAGGTGGGAAGAACTCTTACGAGAAGCCCAGAGTACAGGTGGCCCTGGGTTGGCATCCAACCTAAGGATGGTGGTTCCTATTCTTTGTTCCCATCATTCCTGCTGGGCCTAGGATGGACATTAACAAAGACCTCCCAGCCGTCGACAGCCACAAAGACCTTCACATATGGATCATTGAGGTGAGGAGCACAGACACCCAGCTGGGGATCTGGAAGAGTGTGGGGTTTCCGACACTTGGCTTCTCACCCCTCAACTCAGAGCTCCCTCTTCTACCCCCTCCATGTGGGGTCATGGGTAGAGGGAATTACTGAGCTGTCACTTGGTGCCCTCTTCTCCCAGAGTCTGAAGATGGTGCCAGTACCTGAGAGGGCTTACGGGAACTTCTTTGAGGAGCACTGCTATATCATCCTCCATGTGCGTCACTTGGGGAGGGAGTCTGTCTGAGGGTGGGACATGGCCCTGCAGGGACAAAGGGAGGCAAGGATGCAGGCGTAAGTTCTGCCCTGGGGAGGAGCAAGTCAAGAGCCCTAAAATCACATTCCATAGTGGGCCCATAGTGGGCCACATTCCATAGTGGGCCCATAGTGGGCCACTGCCTTGAAGCTGCTGAGCCCTGCTCTTTATCATCTCCTATCAGGGAAAGTATTGCTTCATGTCCCGTCAGGGACCCGGGCTGAAATCCTCAGCCTTTTCCCCTTCAGGCATTGTGCCTGGGCCATTCCCCACTGACTCATCTGCCACCTGTCCCACATACACAAATGCCTGGACCCTAGGTTCCCCAGAGCCCAACGGCCACATGGGAAGAATGCAGCGACCTGCACTACTGGATTGGGAAGGAGGCAGGCTCGGGGCTGCAGGGAGCTGCAGAAGCCTTCATGCAGTGCCTGCAAGAGGTGCTGGGTGACCGCCTCGTGCAGCATCGAGAAGCACAGGGCCATGAGTCTGACCGTTTCCACAGCTACTTCCACCCTGGAGTCATGTGAGTGGAAAGGGGAAGGGAAGGACAGAGAAGGGTGGAGTCCGTGCTCAGGAGAGGCTGTTGTGACTACCTCTCATTTGCCAAATGTGATGTGATGTAGTGTGTGTGTGTGTGTGTGTGTGTGTGTGTGTGTGTCCGAGGGAGACTGGCTGAAATACAATATACCACAACCTACCCATTTTAAGTATGCAGTTTGCTGATTCCTTACAAGATTGTGCAGCCATCACCACTGTCACTTTTAGCAGTTTTCATCACCCTAGGAAGCCCCAAACCTCTTAGCAGTCACTCTATTTCCCTCCAGCACTCCTTGTCCCCTAGCCCTGGCAACCACTGGTCTGCTCTGTGTCTGTGCATTTGCCTGGACATGCCTTTTAAGTGGAACCATACAGCGTGTGGTCTTTTATGGCTTTTTCATTTAGTATACTGTTTTCAAGGTTTATCTGTGCCATAGGATGTTTTATTAACTTTTTGTTGCCGAAAAAAAATTCATTGTATTGATATACCATATTTTATGTATCTATTTATCATTTAGTAGGCATATGGATTTTCCTCACATTTGGGCTGTTATTGGTAAGTGGTGTTATGAACATTTGTATACAAGTTTTTTTTTTTTTTTTT
>PVIR01014098.1:15175-41003 GCA_004026965.1 Petromus typicus | reverse complement strand
CCAGAAGTCCAGTATGTACAGTGTTCTTGACAAACGAAGTTGGCTTCTTTTAAGCTGCTAAAGTTAGTGTTATAAAACTGTCTTCAATGCTTGCAGACTAAGGATTAGATATACATCATCTTAATATTATTCAACACTTATGACTTTTGAGTTACAACTGAACATGTATTTTTCCAGTGGGATATGATTTTTAAATAGATTTTCTGCTGAAATGTTCTAGAAATATTCATTCACATCCACTATAACATACACAAGAAGATGAGAAGCTCACGGAAATGACAAGACAGTGGAAATGAAAATCTCACTATTAATTTAAATGTATCATTGCATATAATGTGATTAAAACAACTTTTTTCATATCCACCCTGTTGCAAAATTGTCTCCAGAATGTCAGAACTGTGTTAGCCAACAAACCACTGAACTATTTTTAACATATGTTCTATATGAAATACACTGAGGAATTAATTATTCTGAGGTGTGACACAGGCACTGGATGTGTTCCTATGCTCAGAATACTTATTGCATGATATAAGTTTGTGTGGATTATAACTTGTAGCTATATAAAAAGGATGTACACACTCTGAGAGGCTGAGGCAGAAGAATCATATATTCGACCACAGCCTGTGCCACTTACAAACTCTGAGGCCTTGTCTAAAGAAATTATTTTCAGACTAGGATTGGAGCTCAGTGAGAAGACCTTGGGTTTAATCCCTTTTACCATAAAAAGTGATCCGCACATGCAGTAAGATGAAAGGAATGAAAATATTAAATAACGAGTTTAGTTTGCTATTAAGAGAGGTAAGAAATAGAGGGTCTGGGTTGCTAATTGCAAAGTAAGCACAGAGCAGATAGGAGGACCAATGTGGACAAAGATGGCCACAATCAGAGATGCTGTGGAGGAAAAAGACAGGGGCATTGTAAAGGAATAGTGAGCAGTGTGGGCAGGGGATGGTGATGAGGAGAAAGGAACCACCCATAATCACACACACACACACACACACACACACACACACACTTCATATGTCTCTACAGTGATGAGATCCCAGTCCCTCATTTTTATACCATGTTTTATCCTAGTTTATCATCTTTGTCTTTTCTTCCAGCTTCTTTCCCATTTACAGCTGCTGCTACAGGGAAATACCAAGGATTCAGAGGGGGAAAGACAGAGAAGGAAATATTACCGCAGCCAGTAGCCAGGTTAGACAGAAACCTTATTTGTGGTAACCTCGAAGCTGGGGAGCTGATGTGACATTATTCATGTCTTAGAATGCCTTAGCTTGCAGCAAGTGCTGTAAATTGATAACATGGGTCTCACAGGCTGAATTTTAACAGGCTTAGCCTTATGAGCTAAATGAAAAGAGAAAAGCAAATCATCATTCACAGAAGATTGTCAATAAAATCAACAGCATAACAGTGACAGAAACGACCACGATTGAGAATCTCATGCTAATTGCTTTCCTTTTACACAATTTATCTAGCTTAATATAATATTCCTAAAACATGGATTCTATGTTTCCTGTTTTGCATTAAGGAAGTAAAAGGTAAAAAGTATTCAAAATAATTTTTCCAAGTTATTAAACCACGAGTAAAACTAGTCTTTCAATGCAGTTCTATTAATTCCAAAGTCAACTCTCTCAATGTTCCAAACTCTGAGTCACACATAAAATTGCATGCCTTAGACATCTTTAACTTTTAATATGCAAAGTATGTTACACAATAGAACTAAGGAAGAAACAAGACAGTTTTTTTTTCTAGTGTGTAGTTTGTTTGTTTGTTTGTTTTCTGAGAGAGGGTCTCGCTTTGTAGTTCAGGCTGAGCCTGAGCTCAGGCTCAAATTCAGTGGTCCTCCTGCCTATGCCTCATGAGTGCTGGAAATAAAGGCATGAGCCACTATGCCCAGCACTGTGGTATATAGTTCCCGGGGATCAAACTCAGGACTTTGCACTTTCAAGGCAGATACTGGAAACACTGAGCTAAATCCCGGGCCCAAATAACTTAGTTCTTAACTTTTTCTGCTTTAATATATGAAGAGGCCAAGGTATAAAGTGGTTTCACATTAGTAATTGATACTTCAGTACAATTATCTTAGTCACAGTTGGATTGAAAGTTTTTATCATATATACTGAATGCTTCTTGTCTGAAAATTATATAAGTAAAACATCTATAAAGTAACATGAGAAAGAGAGAAAATATAAATTTCAGGCCAAGGATATGCAGTCCTGGAATACAAACTATCACTGAATAACTCACTGAATAAATACACTTTCAAGAAACTGAGTGGATGATACAGATTTTTTAATTATGTAAGGTCATACATTTTTTTACATTCTCTTCACATTTGTTTGATTTTTAATGTTTTTTGATTTTTAAATGTTAAATGTCAATGTTTTCTTCCAAGCATTGTTTCAAGGAAAATAGCTAAGAAAGCATTCAAAAGAGATTCCTTATGACACTGCAATTTATATTGCCTGCTTCTCAAAGTCAGCTATAAAAATTCAACTAGCCACCCTAAAATCTAAAATCTACAACGTCACATCACCTACTGAGAAACCAAATATTGATTTTCCAGGCAGAGACAGACAAGACCTTCTCGAGGTGAGGTCACACCAATAAATGCCTACATTCCATCTACCCAAAGATAGACTTGAAGAAATATCCATAGGAACACACAGGCTAACTTTGTATAAGTCTTCTTTGGGAACCAGTGATTTCTAATAAAGAGTAAACTATGAACATTTACCAATTCTTAAAGCAATATCAGTGCCTTAAATTACACTCAGGAATAACTAATGGCCAAACAATCTGTTTTGCCCTGTATGATGTGATGTAATCATTCATTTCAACTGTATGTCCTGAGAATAACAAATCAGATTACTATCTCTATGACAAAAAAAAAGTGTGAGGCAAGAGTATTATGATACATAAGTACACAAACAGGAATGCAACTTTTAACAATTATCACGAGAAGTCATTAATTGAAAATAGTGCATTTTGAAATTAATCGACATTATAATCTATAATATAAATATGTGACTTAACCTTTTAAATTCAAATTTTTTGGAAAATATAGGGCAAATATCTTCTCTTGGAATTTTATTTTCAGTGTTACCCAATCTACAGACATTATCCAACAAATGTTTCATTTCATAGGGTAACTGTTACACTTGTTTCCACAAATTTGGAATGCCAAATTGTACTACCCACAACTGTCATTTTTAGAGACATCAGTTTTGACTTCCCGTCACTCTTTAGCAATAAGCCTAGTTGTTTCCATGCACCCCTAATGTACCTCTTTCCTCAGCAGATACGTCTGGCTGAAATTATTCTGGTCAATGAAGGAAGGACTTGAGAACGCAGCTTCATAACAAACATATAGGGCAACAAGGGCTGATAAAACTGATCAACAGAAAACATACTTCACATGCTTTCTTAACAGTAAATAATTGAGTATTTTTCCTCTAACGTTGGCACCAAGATTACGGTAATCACTTTCACTTTTCCAATTAAAACTGTACCAGAAGTATCACCCAGTGAAATGAAGGAATAAAAGAGAAATTCAGATTGGAAATGGAGAAATGAAACTGTCCTTATGCACAAATCTCATAACTACTTATGTTGAAACATACCAAGATCTGTAAAAATCTTCTGGAACTAAATGAATTTACATTGTTTGCATTATATAAGATAGACAAAAATACATAAATACATACACATATGCAGGTATTTATATATATATATGCACATGTATAATATCTATATATACATATATGTATCTGAGTACAATATCTAACAAAATCAAATATCAGTGTAACTCTAGCAAAACTTGTCCAGGTTACGTTGGCTAAAAATTACAAGAAAACACTAACAAAAAAATTAGGGACTTAAGAAAAACTGTATTGCTTGAACTGGAAAACATACTCTATTTAACACGTTAAACTTTCACAAATTTATAGGTAGATAATGTAATTCTAAACAAAATCTTTGCAGTATTATCTTGATAACTTAGTCTAAAAAGTTCATGTGGATGGGGAATGGAAGAATATATTTTTATTTTAGGTTTTTATGTTCATCATAAAGTTATATAGTAAAAAAAACAAATTCACAGTGTACCTATAGAGACTTGAATTTTTTAAAAAAGTTATATACTTAAAAAAAAAAAAAGTCCATATGAAAGGGGTGGGGGAAAAAGGAAAACAGGAAATAGCTCTCACAGGGCTGTGTGGCATGTGCCAGGATTCTGTCACAAAGAAATACAAGCCCCAGACACACGAGCAAATTAAGATAAACCACCCCGCCCGCTATCAGTTATATACAGAAACTACTCCTCTAACTCCAGGGTCTTAGTCCATCCTCCCTTTTAGTTTCCTTCCTTTTATTTTTCAGGATTTCTGGATATGATCAAAGCACTGAATACAAGTGTCTAAGAAGGAAAGAAGCTTTGCCCAAACCTTCTTGGGGACAATCGACGCTGCCACAGGCGAGAATGTCAATTGAGAGATGACAAAGTGCCGAGCCGAGTCACTGAACCTTCCGTGTGGGCCTCGTATCCGTCAGAACAAGCTGTGTCGGTAGCACAGATGTAGGATTTGGTGGGACTCTAAAATATTATTTCATTTGAAAATCGCATAAAATATTCCAAAAAGTGGGTCATGGATGTTCTTTATAAATACTCACGCTAGAAGGCCAACTATATAGTAAGAGACTGATTAATTTGATGGAATTTGGCATTAATGGCTAGAAATTATTCAACACAGTTAATATTTTAAATAAAAACCAGAGTTAATAATCGTCAATTTTGCCACATTTTTCTACCTTGTTTGTAAAATATAAGGCTGTGATTCCAAGACATATAACATTAGTAAACAATTAAATTTGCTCTATTGCAGTTAGAAAATGATTTTATTAGTATCAAGTTGCTAACCACTGAGATTGAATGTAGACTGAAGTAGTCTCTTTCCATAAGCTATATTTGCATCCGCCCCTTCCTCTGATGGATTCCACTGAAATTCACTCAGAGGATTCCTTTATTTCATTTCCATTTGGATATCCATCACTTTTTACTTTCAAGAAATATTACTAGTAAAAGAGTAACGGATCATTACTTTCTCATGAACCAGAGATTCAAGTTGAAATTCATGTGAAAATACTACTGTCATTCAAAAGTAATAAACATAAATGGTTATTTTTCAAGGACCAGAAATTTTTCAAGAATTAGGATACTTTGCTTGTATTATGACTAATATCAATCTGTTTACCATTAGTCATTTAAAGGAGAAAGACTAAAGAAAAAAACGAATAAGGAAATCATTGGTTTACTTATGTAAATTACATGATTTTTAAAATAGTGCATTTTGTTTTGCCTTTTTTACATGCTCAATTTATGCTGGTACTTTAAATCCATTCCAAAAGAATTCAATTATGGAGAGTTTTAAATTATTCACAGCAACTTCATAAAGACATATCGGGAACAGGGCCAGACAGTCTGGACCCAAATCCAGCTCTGCCCCTACTCTGTGTATAACTTTGGACTTAGATCCTCTTTCAGAAGATAAGAATTTGGATATACTAAAGGTCCTAAATGATTTTGAGTGTGAAGCTAGTTATATGAAAAGCACATGTTGAGAGCTTTCCATAAAGCACAGTTGAATCTGTTGCTTACACTGGAGGACATTTCGGTAGAACGTGATAATTGATTGATCTGGGATAGGACCAATTGTGATCGAGAACAGGGTTTTCAGGGGGATGAGGTGAGGATCAATGGGTGTGCTGAGTATCTAAGCCTGAAACAGTAAGCAGTGTATTTAAGGGGACAGGAAGTCAGGAGTCCCAATAACTAAACGACCCATGCTTTCAACTAAAGATGTAAGCACTGCATACCGATTCCTCTAATAAGCAGTGCAGTTATTTGCAATTTTTACTCTTCTTGACTGAGGGTTTTTTAGGGTAGAAAAAATATGGCAATGAAGGCTACAGAACGTCAAATTTCTATTAAAAGTCTTTAGTTCTTGGTGTCCAGGCAGTATGAAAAGATCTCTAAAAGTACATATTCAACATTGTACATTATGTTGACTGACATCATTATTATTAAAATCAAATACACCAGATTTTGTGTAAGGCCTGTGGCCTGTGTCTCTCTGTGGTCTGTGTCTAATGAGTATTTGTTTTCAGTTTAAGAGAGATAAGTCTTCATTCGTTTCTGGCCCTCTGCTGTCCATATATTTTTTTTCTGCACCACAACATCTAGGACTAGATATTCCCTTGTGCCAAGCGCTGCACCAAGTGATGAGATACTGATTCTACTGAGCAAAACAGAGGCATTCATGAAAACTGCAACGTAATAAACCAAGTAGACTTCAGGAAAACAAACACAGAATATAAGAAGCACGAAGGAAAATAAGCCCAGCTGTGCCTGAGGAAGAGGCCATGCACTTCACGGAATGCATTAACTGCTGAGACAGAGGTGTGTTGGGAGTCCATCTAAACAAAATTCAGGTGACCCGCCTACCCCTGCTTCTCTGGGGGCACTCAACATCTTCTTACAGAGAAGCATGTGGCTTTATCTTGGCATTTCTTAAAAGTAACAATTCAGATAGTTCCCAAAGTTTGAATTTTTTTTTCTGAGAACTTAACCAAAATTTTGTCTCACAATTATGGAGGTCAGAATCAAAGATCAAGGTGTCAAGATTTTACCAGAGTCAAGCTTCCTCTGAAGATGTCAGAGAATCCTCCCTGGCCACTCCCAAGCTCTAGTGACTGTCGGTTGTCCTTGGTGCTATCATTTAAATATGCATTACTCTCTAAAACTCATGTTGAAATGTAATTCCCATTGTCAGATATGAAAAGGTGGAATCAGACAGGATCCCCAAGACATAATTAGGGCTTCATCCTCATGACTGGAGGGATCATTTGATTAATGGCTTGATGGACTAATAGGACAATAGGTCACCTTGGAATGAGACTGCTACAAAAGTCAGTCTGTCCAGATATTGTGTAGACTATACGATACACAGCTCCACGCTAAAGCTCCGCTTATTGCAAGGTCACTGGCATCAAATACAGCCCCTGGACCTGGGTCCCAAACTATGAGTCAAAATGAACCTCTTCTCTTTATACTTTATCTAGTCTGTATTACTGTGTAGCTAGCAACAGAAAATGAGCTAAAACACTTCACTTGTGCAATTACAAAGTCTCCAGCTATGAATACATGATAGCACAAAATTATACCATCAATGGCCTAAAACTGAATTTTTTTCTGAACAGTAATATCTAGTATCTGTGAGATTTTAACTTGCTTTTACTGATAAGTGAAGAAAAGTGTTTATTCCCCCCCCACTATGTCTGTGTGTTTGAAGGAATAGGCAAGTACTAATTAGTAATAAAACATCTAGAATTCAACTTTCAAATTGCAAGATAAACAAAGAGGAGGCAAGTAATGTTCAAAATGAAATTTTAATGTTGATATAATCTAACTCATGATGAAGGGTATAAACAGTAAATGAGTAATTGCCTGCTTTACTAAACATATTATGAAAACACCCTCTATTACATTTCTGCAATAATTTCATTCATATTGATGAGCTGATTGTCTTTTATCACTTAAGGAACACAATGAAATGAGCTACTTTCAAAGGCCACAGCTTTATTGTTGTCGTTGTTCCAACATACAGCTCTGATACTGTAATGTTTTCGTTTAGAAGTAAAACTGAATATAAGTATGTTGCCAGGCATTGATTTAATATGAGATTTGTTAACTGGTGCATGCTTTTGAAAAAGAAAATTTCTAAAATATTATTTTGTGGACCAGGAACTTACTTATTTACCTCAGTGGTGCCCCACCTGCACAGCAAGCCCAACAAATAAAGTTTAATCCTCAGGACTAGGATTGGGAGACGTTCTTATAATGAATAGCAGTGTAAATGGTGTAAAATAGTAATAGATACAATTTTGCATTTATTTCTCCAAATTTTTGTATAATAAGCCTTTGCTCTCTCAGAATATTAAAGTGTTATGCTATTGATGTTTAAAAAGCACATTTCTTTATTAACAAGAGACATGCATACTGTCTTTTTAAATCTTGCTGGAGTTTTAATCACTTTACCAATATTATTAAGAAATAGAAGCCAATCTCACTTAAAATTGAGAAATAAATATGCAGGTCAATATTATCTAGTGATTACATACAAGTAACTACAGGTTTATACGTAAGGAAGAGCAAGTAGAATCTACTCTAGTATAAGAGGTTGCATTTTCTATCTTTCCTTGAACTCTGAGTAAACTCCCTGACATGCTCATTTCAGAAACTTTAGCCTAGTTAGTGACTAGCAGGAGAAACCAATAGTCAATGAACCAACTGCTAAAATAATCATCTGAAGGAAGCATGGATACGTCAGGTGTATGCCACTTTTCTGCTTTCAAAACTGAAAGTCTTCTTCTCTCAATTGATAATGTACGAGGCGTGCATAACTCTTAAGACATCCTTCACTACCACAGCCCTGTGCTCTGACTCATGTCACCTCTTCCTGTCCACATACAGTGACTCGCTGTTGTTGTCTTATGATGCTGTCCCCTTTTCCCCAATTCAGAACAGTTCTGAAGCCTCACATCAGCCATCTCCAGAGCTCTCTGCAGGACTGCCTGAGGCCTTGTCATGATGGCATCACAGCTCCACTTCTCTCTGAAGGGTCCTAATTTCTTTCTGTCCTCCATTGACACTGCTATTCATTATAAGAACATCTCCCAAGCAAATATCTTGCATACAAATCCAATCCAGAAAGAATAAGGGAGACCATTTACACGTTTTATAATTTAAGATAGATATCTCAGTCTTAATCAGTTTGCTTAATTGAGAAAGAAAAGCTATATACTCTATGAAATAGGAATAATGCAAAAAAAAAAATGCAGAGACTTGAAAGAGTGTGCCTGTCAAGGTAAGTTGTAGAGTTTTAGCAGAATACTAGAGAGGTATCCTACAAAGTCACAGGATCAAGAACAGAGTATGAATTGTCCTAATTCTCAAAAGGACAAAATTCGATATTGCTCCTTACATCAGTTATTTATAACACCCACAGGGTGACCTTATGATTCTCCCCAGAAACCTAGATGCAGCAGGTAGATTAGGAGGTAGTTGAGAAACAAAGTGGAAGGTCGACTGAAGAGGTGGGAGCACTAGTTTGGGAAATCAGCAATCACTGATCACTGTCAGGGCGAATAGGAACAGGAGACTGAAACGCCATGGAAGTAGAAACAACACTGTCAAGTAATTGAATGTCAGAAGTAAAAATGAAGGAGGTAAAAGAGGGGAAGTATTTTGTGGCTTACAGTTTGTAGAGTGTTCAGTGCCTAGTCAGCTAGCTCCAAGGCAGGGTGACATGGCAAAGAAGGGAGGCAGAAGATGGACAGCTCCTCAACTTCTGAAACGGTGATGACAAGCACACATGCACACACACATACAGATATCAACGGAAGAGCTGGAAAAAATTGACCCAGGCCATGCCCACAGTGACTAACTTCCTGCAACCAGGCTTCACCTCCTAAATCACATTCAATTATAAACTCAAAGGGGGTTAATCCACTGGTGAGTATCATGCCTCTATGATCCATTAAACTCCCAAAGCCTCAGCTATGAGCATGCATGAGGCTTTGGAGAGACACTCAGATACAAACTGAAATAACCTGGTGAACTGAAATAACCATGCTGATTAACAGGTGATTCCATGGAGGAGCTCAGAGCTGCATGTAGTTTTAGGAGGTGGGATCTGGTCAGAAGAGGTGGGTTGCTGAGAAAAAACCTGGGAGGTTATATTTCTTCTTCAGTACCTCTTGTCATTCTCTTCTTGACTACAAGGATATGATTTACTTTCCTCTGGAACCTCTTCCACCATGCCATTTCTGCCGTAGAGCAGGGCAACCGTGGAATAAACCTTCTGAAAAAATGATCCAAAATAAATCCCTCTGCTTTTGAATTTTAGGCATTGGGTATTTTGGCCCAGTCATGAAAAAGTGGCTCTGACGGGTGTGAGGGACAGAAAAGTGGGGTCACTGTTGTGATTTTACCTGACCACGTGGTCTAAAAGTATTTGGAGCTTTTTTGGAGGAGCAGTTTAGCATGTCTGGAGATGCCAGCCACAGAAACCCTAGAATATTTTAAGTAAGGGTTGATGGGAAATACTATCCAGATGATTCAGAAGACCAAAACTGCCTATGAAAAGATAAACAGGAAAAGCTAGGCTCAGGAAATTTTTAGTAACAAGGATTCCATCTATAGTTGGACTTAACACCACGTATGATATGTTCAGACACACACACACACACACACACACACACACACACACACACACACACACAACTGACTATATTTTGCCCATGAAACTTTGTGGAACACTGAGAATAAGAGGCAAAGACAGTATGATCTGGTAGAGAAAACTTGAAAACAACCCACCATCCGAGTTTTGGCATGAGTACCGCTAGCTTTCTTAACCAGATCTATAATGAGATGTAGAAGCAAAAAAAATAGGAATTGAAAAACATTAGTGTTCCCTGTTTTTCCAGAAAGGAGGGATCTGCAAAGTTTGAGTAATGGACAACGGGTTGTTGAAAAGATTAACATTATGAACAAGCCCATTACTCTGCATCAGCAATAAGAACAATGGCTTAATCTCATCTCAAGAATCAGAAGGACTGCACATTGGACAGGCTCCAATGAGTAAAAGCATAAAACTTTCATTTGAGAAGAGAGTCCTTTGGTCCATGCTCCACAAAGGGCATCCAGAGAGAATTAGTTTCACAGCACTTAATTGTGTCCAGACATTCAGAGGCTTCTTCAGCCATGCTCCAAGGGATCCTGGCTACTGCTGAAACAAGTGGCAGATCTTGACATCATCCACACGGTACTGGCTTTACAACCATACAAAATGCAAAAATTTTGAGATCACTGAGGCTTCTACTCAGATTTCAAAGGAAGGCATGGGATATCAGGCAGTGTAATCCTTGGAAGGTACTGCCTGAAGCTGTGAGAACAAAGCCAAAAATGCAGTGGAAGCTCCACGGTGTTGGACATGGATTATCTGAGAAGTAAAGCTGCAGGCAACAAACCAATGTGTCTCGAGAGACTACAAAGCCTTCAAGTAGCAATTACAGGGGGTAGGGCCACCTAAGCTCTTTAAAGCTCACATGTAATCGCTTTTCACCCCAGGTGCTAGACACAGAGCTATAGCATTTCATGTTTGCTCCACTAGGTTTTATTCTTGCTTTAATATGATTTCCTTCTGTCTGTCTAATCCTCCGTGGGGAAAAGAGGATGTTTACCCTGAGCCATTGAATGCTGAAAATGTCCAACATTATTTTTAATTTTTAAGGACTCTCAGGAGAGAGTTAGCCTTGAGACTCAGAGCAGACTTTGAATTTGGACTTTTAAGCAATTCAGGGACTGTTAAAATCTGGCATCTTTTAGAGATGGACTAAATGATTATTCTTTTTTTTTTTTTTGAGACAGGGTCTCACTTTATAGTTCAGGCTGGTCCTGAGCTCAGCCTCAAACTCTCTTCACAGCAGTCTTCCTGCCTCTGCCTCCCAAGTGCTGGGATTACAGGCATGAGCCACCACGGCCGGCACTGTGCTATGTGGTGCTGATTGCTGCTGGGCGGTGAGTCTCCACACCCAGTATTGTATGTAGTTATTGGGGAATCGAACCCGGGCCCTTCCAATTGCAAAACAGGCATGGGAACCACTGAGCTAACTCCCCAGCCCTAAATGATTATTCTTATAAACAAAATGACTTGAATATTCTTGTAGCCAGATGCAGAATGTTATGGCTTAGATCTAGAATGTCCCTGAAAATCCTTAAGGTGACTGGAAGGTATATAGACCATATTGACACTATCTTCACCACTGGATTAATCTACTGAAGGGTTCAAAGGTGAATGTGATGTGAACAGAAAGAAATGTCAAGGAAGATTAGATCATTGAGAATGAGACCCAAAAAGGTGTATCTCCCTCCTGAATCCATTCTTTGCTCTTTTCTTCCTTGCTCTCAGTGTGAAAGCAGCTTTCTTCCATCATGTCACTTCTGTATTGGAGCCAGCCAACCACAGACGGAATCAACTAAAATGCTGAACCAAATTAAACCACTGCTAATTTAAGCTGCAGATGTTGGGTACTTTGTCTCCTGGGTAGAAAGTGAATAAGACCAAGGTATAGTAGTTCCTAACCTCAGTCAGTGAATCATCTGTAAATGCGGTAAAGGGAGGTTGTGTTTGGAATTTTGTCATTGGAGGAGCAAAGAGACTCCAAGCCATTGGACACAGTGCTATCAATGCCTCCATCAGTGGCTGATACAATGCCATGAAAACATATATGAAAATGTGATTCCACTCCAGAAAATGACTGAGAACCTGTTACCATATCAAAAATAGCAGTAAGCTTTACAACGAGGAGATGAGGAAGGCTTATATTTCAATAATAAACTTCATGTATGAATCAATACAGTATGACCTAAGGTAAAATCAGAAGTTAGCTGGATCAATTACCAGAGAGAAGCAACATGCAACACCTGAACTAAACTGTAACAGACAGCATTGAAAATACACTGAGCAGGGCCATAGAGAAGATGGGAGTTGCTTATTTTCCTTGACAGTAGGGAGCCTGGAAGCATTTATCTGCTACAATACTTTTCTTTTGTGGGACACCAAAGCAGACTTCATGCTGTAATTGTGTAAGCTTACACCTCTACAATGGAGCTGACAAGTCTGTCGGATGAGAATAGATGGTGAGGGTGTTAACCCTGGCTCACTTCTCGGCGGTAACAAGGAGTCATGCTGGGGCTCTGTGAAGTTCATTTTATGTATTTTAAATCACAAGAAGCATACCTATGGATATAAAACACTGAATATTTTAATTTAATGTTCTGTATACCTAATAATTTTCTTACATGATTGAATCACACAGAAATGAATTAGTTGTTCAAAGGACACGTTCACATTTTAAGAATCTTTGAATCATTGGTGTCAGATCATATAAAGTACCTGTTTAAAATGCAAAACTCAAGAGTTCCAAATTTAGTTAGTGAATTAGAATCTAGGGTTTCACATCTATGTTCCAATTTCCATTTGTGACTCGATAATTCATTTGGGGGCTATCTGAGATATCCTGTGCTTTATAAGATTTCTACCCACAAAATCAGAGGAGCACAATCATGCACCCAGAGACAGCTATCTTTGTGGCAATAAAAAATATCATCAGATAAACACAAATGTTTCCTTTGGGGCAAAATTATCCCTGGTTGAGAACCATTGATGTAAAGGGATAAATGTGAGAGTCTATTTCCCCTCCCCCAAAAAAGCACTGTCTCTTCCATTATCATCATTTGTTAAGTAATTATTACCACTTATTATTACCATATTATTATTACCATTTAGTTTAAGAACAAGTGATTTAAGAAAAATGCATTATTCTTTTTGTTTTATATTTAAATACGTATGGAGTACTTACTCAATGTTAGTAAATCTTGTTATGTAGGGAGAATGCTGTATTAAACCAAAAAAAACCAAATCTTTCTATCCTCATTAAACTAACACAAAGTGGAGAAAATTGGCAATTATTTGAACTGCCTTAGCTTTTATGCCCTGAAGTGGAAGAACATAGAGAATGACAGAAGATGATAAATATATCTACAGAATGGCCCAGGATTCTCCACTAACTTGAAAGTAGAACTACACGAGCAGAGATATGGATGAATTTGACTGAAGTTGCCTTCAAGTGCTGTTCCACATCCTTCAGAATAGCAGAATTCTCAAGGGAACAGCAGCTAAAGATGCTGTTTTCTGGATGGACAATATCTGCCCATTTTCATTCCTGAAAAATCTGACTGGAATACTGCATTCCCTGGAGCAGAATGATTTCAAAGACCGTCTCACATGCCGGCACATTTCAAATTCATTATAGCTCTTTAATAAATGAACAGAAGTTCCAGATACCCAGGCCAGAAAGATTATATCTGTCATTTGCAAGATCATCTTAATTCCCCCCTTGGGGATAAAGCTTCAAGGTAACGGTCATGCAACAGGGGAATGGTTTCCCACTATTAAACCAGGTCTGCCCTGAGACAAATGAGGTAGCTTGGATCCACGATGAAGGATCCATGATGAAGGCTGCACTCAGGGCCGCACAGGTAGCGCCTCCCTCACATTTCCTGTTCTCTGTGCCTCGTCTGACTCAACTGCATAGCAGTCCAGCAGGTTGTGCAGTAGCAACCCTGAAGAAAACACAGCCACCTGATATACTCAGCTTGTTTCAGTGACAAAGAATCCAAAAGTTATGCTTCCTGCAAGAAATCTAATATTAAAAGAATATTGCAAAGAAGCACTAAGAACTAGAGACCACGAAGAGGATTACATCAGCCAGTTAGGGATTTTTAAGCAACAGTCTCTAAAATAACATGAATAATGGTCAATCTTTGGGATCCTATATAACTTTCCAGAAGGAAAAGTCTAAACCCTCCTGAATAATGGTCCCCAGTCTATCAAGCACCATCATGCGAGTTCCTTTGTGTCTGCAGGGTTTATTCATATCACAGTCAACAGATCCTTCTCCTTCAGTCTTTTCTACATTTTGTTTATTTATTTATTTATCTTTTTTTTTTTTTTTAGTTTTTTAAGACAGGGTCTCACTTTGTATTTCAGCCTGGCCCTGGACTCACTTTGTAGCCCAGGCTAACCTTGAACTCCAGGAAATCCTCCTGCCTCAGCCTTCCCAGTGCTGAGATTACAGGTGTGGGTGACCAGGCCCAGCATTGTGGTATGTGGTACTAATTGCTAATGGGTGTGAGTCAGCAGCCTGGCATGTATGTGGTTACAGGGGCTGCAACTCAGGACCTTGCAGTTGCTAGGCATGCACCCGAATCACTAAGCTTAATTTCCAGCTCTTTTCTACATTTTAAAACAGATGCCAATTAGCTTCCTGATCTCTTTTTAGGTTAAAATATAATAGCCTTCCCATCCCTTGTGCTGTAAATTCCTGCTTTTGTTCCATGTGTCTTTATCCAGGTTTTTTATCTAAAACACTGAAAAGATCTTACACTTCAGATTATCATTGCAGTGTAGCACCTAACAATAGCTGGCTCAACATAAATCACTACTAAATTTGGTGACTAGAAGTAGAAATGAGAAATAACTTGGTTATACACATACCTTGAATCATGCACTGAATCAGACAGAATCTTACAGATATTATAGTAATTGAGAGGATAATATATTTTAAGAGACTTTTATTTTGATTTTTATTTCCAACAGTCACTAGATGTGAGACCAGCAGTTTAAGTCATGTTTCCCAGTTCCTTTGTTGGTAAAATGCAAATAATACTATTATGTATCTCATCACATTGTTATGAGAATTAAATGAGATGATCGGAGGATCCAGAAGAAGCACTTACCACAAAACCTGACTAATACTAAGTTCTGAATGAATTTCATTATGGGTACCTAAGAAAATAACAATAGTCAGCCTTTCCACTGTTGTTATCACCTGATAAAGTTGACTTATAAGAGAAAATCAGTTTTTGACTCCTAGTTGAAGAGGTTTTACTCTATGATCACTTGGAACAGTATGATGGGAGAAGATCATAGCAGAAGAAAGCTCCTGGGTCCCTGCATCCAGGAGGCAGAAGAGAGGGGATGAGCCCCAGAAAAAGGATCCCGGGGCCAGGAGAGTTCCCAAAGCCACTCTTTGACCCCCTCAGACACACCGGAAGTGTGCTTTACCAATCTCCTCGGCAGCTCGCAAAGTGATGGAGTTAATAAGCATGGTTAACCATCCTGTTTAATTTATAGGACTCACTAATCTCTTCCTGAAAGTCTCAACAATCTGATCACTGTTTTTGTTTTTGTTTTTGTTTTTTTTGTTTTTTTTTAAAGTCATGTTTATTGTTATTATTTCTGTCTGTTGAGCAGACACTTGTTTTGACACCTTTATATATGGAGGTTGACCTTTTGTATAAAGTATAGATCTTTTTTTTTTTAATTATCTTTATTGGTACATTAAATATATACATCATGATTGCACTCCATAATGGGGATTTGTACCAGTATCAGACACAACTTAATTCTCATTTTTGTTTTTTTTAAAGTCTAAGTCCAAAGTCTCTTCTGACACTCAAGGCAAACTCTTAGCTATGAACCTCTGCAAAACTGATAAACCAAGATGCAGTTGCTTCTCAAAATACAGTGACACAGGGTAAATAGTCTCATTCCAAAAAAGATTATAGAGGAAGAGAAAATAATAGAACCAAAGCAAGACTGAAACATAGCAAGGCAAATGTTAAGTCCCGCACCTCCACATAGCATCCAGTACACGTGGGGCTGAGATGTGCACTCAGAGAGCTGTGAGGCCTGGCAAGCGTGGCCTTGCTGCCTGCACACGGGGCTGGCTCCAAGTGCTGCCCTCAGCTTTTCTCAACAGACATTCCATGTTCCTGGCATCTCCAACTTCCTTGGGTCTCCATGACAGCTTCATCTTCCCTCGCAGCTTTCCCCATTGCTCTCTCAGCATACCTGCCATCAGGTATTCTCCCCCTGTGACATTTTGCTGGCCTTCCTAGTCTTCCTGTGTAACACGAGTAGATGCCTCCATGACCCCACAGCTTGTGCATCTTTTGTGCCTGCTGAGCCAGTAGCACATGTAAATGCCAGGCTTTGCTATGAGTTCAAGCAGCAAGACGATGGCTACATAGGCCTTTGATTCTTAAGTGGCTGCAGATATGGAAGCACTTCTCCAGGTGACCCAAGTGAGCAGGTGTAGTTGAAAGCCAGGCTTTCCACTACAGTTCAGCCATGCTCGCTGATTGTGACTCCATCTCATTTTAACTCCACCTCACTGTGACTCCACCTCCTCATGACTCCCACCTCAGCCAAGAGCAGGAATGACTCTTCAGTCAATCTACAATGACCCGCCTCTGCGCATGCTTCAACCAATCCGTGAGCGTCCCCACTGTATGTTTACGCCCTCAACCATTTACTATAAAAGTGATCATATTTTGTATTAAAGGCTGAGCAGTTCTGGAAAAACTCCCCGGAGCCTGCGTGGTGACCCTGCGCGCTCACTCTCCTGGTCCCGGCCTCTGAACCTGATCCTCGGCCGCGTACCAACCTGACGCCGAGGATGACAGCAAGTAGGGTGTCCTGAGGTTCTGTTTGTAAAGCAAACTCCTGCAACAGTATTTATACTCATCTACTCCATAGCCTGTGCTGTGGTCGGTGGGATCTAGCCAATTTCTGAGACACCTTTGAGCTCTGCATTTTGTTCTCATTTCTCGCTGTAAATCTGGCTTGAAAGTGGCGAGAAGTATGCAAACCACCACCTATACATTGGGCTGCCATGAAGTTTCCTCTGCCAGATCAATTTTCCCTTCACCTTTAAACTTGGGCTCTTACAAACTTTCAGGATATTGGCAGAATGCAGACAAATGATTTGCCAGGATAAAATATCTGTGGTCTACAGTCCAACTCCCAACGAAGTCTGCTCCCATCAGAAACCTCATGAGCAAAGTCTTTCCTCTCTGCATCTTAATAGCATTATGGTCTTTTAAACCCAGACCAGAATTCATCTTTGTTTTTCTCTTACAGTGTTCTAAGGCTTCTCTAGTGCACATTTCCAAACTCTTCCAGTCTCCTCCCAGGAAGCATTTCCCAAGGATTTTGAACTAGGTGGTCAAGTAGAGTCATAGAAACAGCCTCACATATCTGGTACCAATTTTCTGTATTAGTCAGTTTTTCCATCATTGTGATCAACTATCTAAGAAAGTCCATTTATTGGAGGAAATATTTATTTTAGGTCATCTTTGGAGATTTGTGTACACAGGCTGGCTCCAAGGCAGAAACATCATGACAGGAAGGTGCGTGTTATGGCTTCTATCTAGATTCCCTCTCTCCAAAGCTTCCCGTGGTCATAGTGGGGTTTTCAAAAGTGACTTGATTTAGAGTGTGTAATGCTGGGATTAAGTATGTGATAGTGGGATGGAGGGAATTCCGTCATGGGTGTGGGTGTCACCAATCAACAGCCTCACAGCCTGGACAGAACACAAAGGGACAGAGGGAAGTTGGTGCTGCTCACTATTCATGGCAGTTTGGTACTTGCTGCCTTCAGCCTTCCATGCATGCCAGACACTATTTTCTCTCTGTGGTGCCGTATCATGACACTCTGCCTCACCTCTGCAGACTATGAGCCAAAATAAATCTTCCTTTCTTTGAGTGTCAGGTATTTTGTCTCACCATTGAGAAAAGTATCCAACACACCCCTCCAAGGCTCGTGTACCCATAGGTGGGTCTTTTGGGAGGTGGTTGGATCCCAGGAGTGTGATACTGGATAAGGTGTGTGCTACTCAGATTATGGGACTATGATAACTAAATTGTTTTAAAATCATTCTGGGTGTGTATAACGGAAGGTGCATTCTGGCTGGGGGTAGCATGAATCACTAGGTTTGTAACCTGTGTAGAATATAAAGGGAAGGATGGAAGGATGGCCACTTGCTGCCCGCTGCTCCTTTTCTGCACTGCCATGGACTGTTTCTTCTCTGTCCTGTCCCTCTGCCTTGCCACCCTGTCTTGGAGCTGGATGGCGACTGCCTGAAACCTTTAGAAACTGTAAGCTGAATGAACCTTCCCTCCTTTAACTTCGGGTGTCAGGTATTTTCTCTGAGCAATGAGAAAAGTAACTAGGACAGTATGCAAGAGGGAAACTGCTCAATTCTTGGCCTTAAGGAAGCAGAGAGTAAGGGAAGACCTGTAAAGAAAAGAACCAAAGTAAAAACAGAGTCCCACATATCTATCACTCCTCCAAGACCCACAAGGGTGCTTCCTTAGCCTCCTGGCCACCTCTTGAGTGAATCAAGCTGCAACTGAGATTGACCACCAGGAACACACTGTGGGCAGATATTCTTCCACAGAGTCTTGAGAATTTCCCACAGTTACACTTTACATATAATGTTGGTAGCTCTTGTTCATCATGGGAATGGCATTTTCTCTTGGAAAGAAGTTCACTGGTACCATTTACAGGTCAGTTTTTCACCATACTTTTTAAGGAGGTGGGATAGTGTGACATAGGCAATACAATCTCAGCATTCTGGTGGATTAATTTTTCTTTGCTTCTTTCTATGTAAGAAATAATGATGTGGAAAGAGAAATTATGTGTGAATTGGAGGGTTCTTCCCCCCATCCACATATCTATCACCTGTCTGTATAGTCCCTGAGTGCTACCCAATGCTGACTTCATAACTCGGCACCATAAGCTGTCTTCTTCCTCCCATGTTGAGGACGCAGATAAATGAACAAATTTACATACACAAAATTACAAAACCTCTGGTCAAGGGAGATTCAGAAATGAGCAGAGCATATTTTTTCACTACACCCTGCACAGAATATCGAAAGAAAGAAGAAATCATTAACTTGCAATGTGTAGACTTGCTTGTGGCCATTAAACCAATCTAATTGAAAGATACTGTGTCGTATAAAGTTTTTTGGGTTTTTTGTTGTTGTTGTTGTTTATTTGTTTTAAAGTTTGTGTTGTATAAAGCTACTATGTTCCCACCAGGCCAGGCCACTCAGCTCTTAGGAAAGCAGGCGTTTTAAATTTTGTTATTTCTGGGCCAAGTTTATCTTCTCCAAACACAGTAAAGTAGGAAAAGTCTTGGCAACTGTCTCATCTAGAAGAAAGAGAGCAAATAAATGCAGGCGAGAGAAGTCTGTGGCCAGGATTAGAGAACGAGGCACTGGATCAGCATTTGGGTTTGCTCATGATCTGTTTTGGGATTTGTTCAACTGCCAAACTGACTGAAGGTGATTAATGGATTTTTGTTTTCAATTTATCAATTGTCAAAACTTGTGATAAGCCATTCATGAGGAATTATCACAATGCACATTCTTTGTTAATGATCTTTAAGAGCATGCATATCTGCATTATTGGCATAAAAATAATTTGCATCAGGCATTTATTTTGTTCGTATGTAACCAATCAATTATGTATCGAATGCCTAAAGTGACTTTCAGTAGCTATTATGGAAGCTGCAAAGACAGATGATTTATAATCCCTGACACTTGGCAGTTTTAAAACCAGTTAAGACACAATATACATTCACATAAATTAAAATTATAAGACATTATTTGCTGATAGCCAAATGTGTTCTCTTTTCTTTTTTCTTTTTTTCTTTTTTTTTTTTTTTTGAGACAGTCTCACTTTTGTCATTTAGATGGCTCTGAGCTCAGCCTTGAACTCACAGCAATCCTCCTGTCTCTGCCTCCTGAGTGCTGGGATTACAAGCTTGAGCCACCACACCAGGCAGTGTAGTATGTGGTTCTGATTGTTGATGGTGTGACTCTCCATGCCCAACACTGTTGTATATGGTTATCAAGAATCGAAGGTAGGCCCTTGCAATTGCAAGGCAGGCACTGGAACCACTGAGCTAATTCCCCAGCAGAAAAATGTCTTCTTATAGAAAAACAGGGAGAACGGGATGGTCAGTGATGACTTCAACAGAATGTAGGACTAAAACGAGTTGTAAAGAAATTGTGGAGACCTGTATGTCAGCGATGTGGAAACTTTAAGAGACCAAGTACCCCAACAGCAACCCAAGACCCATTTATTTATTGCAAAGTGCCAAGACTGCAATGGAAGCCGAATGCTTGGCTGCAAGGGTGACTCAGCGCATGAGCCCACAGAGGGGGCTCACTGTGCCACTGTGCCCTGCGTGTGGCATGCCATGGGCTGTGTGTGCCATGGCCTGTGTGCCATGGGCTCACCACCAATGCACTACTATCTGACTGAAAAGAAGGCACATTCACTGGGGAAATTAGTAGTTAGAGGAAATACAGAGAGAGACCTTGAACAAAAATGGAACAAAACACACATCCAAGGTAGAATGTAGCGCCGGAGCTAGAATATAAATTGAAGAAACGAGTAAGTATGAGACACAGATATCGAAGCCAGACCTTCCTGTCAGCTTTTTGATCTACTGGGAAATACTGACAGCTTTTTCCCATGGTTACAGATGGATGATGAGCATGTTTGAGAAAATTAATGGATGTCAAGGAAATCAGAGCTTCTAGTGGTGATGGAGTAACTAAACACAAACAAATAAAAAAATGTTATTTTACAAATATAATTGGCAGGTTTTAGGAAGTGATGAAGTTGTTTTTGTTTTGGAGAGGAGGAAGGAAGTAGGTTGTAACCTGAGTTTTAAGCCTGAATGTTTAAGAATAGGGTCAAGAGGGCCAGGGATTTAGCTCAGCGGTGCTGTGTCTGCCTGGCAAGTGCTAGGTCCTGAGTTTAAACCCAGATGCCAAAAAAAAAAAATAATAATAATAATAATTTGAGCAAAATAAATACAGGAGATCTCCACACTATATTAAACACAATTGAGGATAAAATAAGATATTCAAGTCTTAAAACACTGACTTTTCCAGTAACAGAATGTAAAGTGGTACTCTTAAGCAGAAATGTTGATAAACTGAATTTAAAGAGGTATCCAAAGCTAAATATGTAATTTAATGAGTCATTTGTAATAAGTATCTGATAAAACCACAAAAACTGTTAAAATAGCAGAGATGAAATCCATCAGAAAGGGTGAAGGATACAGGTTCATAGTAATGCCGTCCCTGAAATTATAAGGAAAGTGAGAAAAGAATGACAGAAAACTGGGGATAGGAAAAGAACTGGTGTAGAGATAAAGAATTTATGGAGAAAAAGAATATCAAGAGACAGGGAACGATTATGGATGTCAAATGCTGCATAAAAGCAAGAATAGTATCTTTTCTTTTAAGGTACTGCTGGCACCTCTCAGAGATGTGATGAAATAAGAAGGAAGACGGTGTGTGAGTCACAGGTGAGTGAAGATATTGTAAGACCCAACTGGACATAAAAACAACCATTTGTTAAAGCCTCCACTTTGTATCCTGTAACCTCCCTCTGAACCTGGAGCTTGTTTCCTTAGGAACTGTCCACCCAACTGGTGCACGTAGCTGCAGACAGTATGTTTTTAGAATGTACTACACTATGGTAAGCAATGCTCTAATCATTACTATTGGCTTCTGTAATGACTCGCTTCTGCACTTTAATAATAGAACGACCTAATCACTCCTGCATAGAAACCAGCTGATAACAGGTGGGAAGGGTAGTAGATTTTCCCTTTAAATACTGTGCCCCAGTTTATCCCATTTGCCTTCTTCTACATGGAAGGAGGGCCCTCAGCTGAGTAATAAAGCTCTTGATTGGACTTTAAGATCATGTGGTATCCTCAGAGATTGTCTCTGTGGGACTTGGTCTCAACAGTTATCAATTAAAATAATCATGCCTGCTTTTTAAGAAGAAAGACAATGCTTTCCACTAGAGAAAGAGGACTCATAAATTTTCTCTGCTTTGGTTTTAAGGAGGAGAGTCAGGCAGAGTTGTAGCAGGAACTAGGAAAAAGCAGAGAGATTACTGTTTCCTTTACGCAATGGTTTTTATTCTACTGGTGTCTCTTTAAAAATAAAAATCAACGTATAAATGTCCATTTAAATTGATCTTCTGTTGGACTGTGCTATTGGTCTGACATATAAATTAGTACTTCTTAGATTTAACTATCCCTCTGGGATAAGACTGAGAAACAACAATAATATTTTATGGAAAGCGCCGAACAGCTTGCCATTATAGCGATTCTTTTCACCGTATCTTTTCTTTTTTAAAAAAATGGATGACAGAGATGACTTCAATCAAACAGGGACTAGTATGCATTTTGGGTTTGATAAAACACGTCCTTACTCATGTGTTGATAAGGATATTTAGGGACTATGTCTTTTATGTGGTAATTCTAAGTGAGAGTTCTTTTAAGTCACTGTCTCAAGCCTGCCCTTTACTGACCGTAACCTTGAGGCTTTCATCTCACTACTCTGAGCCACTTTCCTCCACTATGAAATGAGCCTGTTAATATTCATTCTTGTTACAAAATGAAGCAAAGATCAAATGAGGTGATACAAAGGAAAGTGGCCAACTAATGAATGGTGCAGTACCTATGAATTCTTTCCAGGCTACATATTTCACGGAGACAAAAGTAATGCTGAGATGTTCCCATGAATGAGACTATCTACCCGAGGGCCTGACAGGAAGCAAGAAGGCAAAAACTAAGCATATGTATCCTGGTAGAAATACACTCATGAAGAGAAGTGCATGTGAAAGTATCAGAATACACCCTCCAATCACTACATAGAAAATCATTATGAAAATGAGGTTAGACTCAGTGCGCACCAGAAGCCTGACCCATTTCCAGAAGTGCGACCCTTATTTGGCCTACATGTTAAAAAGAGACACTACAGTTTCTAGTGGGCCTTTAGTTCATGGTCTAACAGTATTTCTAATAATCAGATCCTAAGTGAGATATTGTATATAGCAGATCTGAAACATAATAGCCAGAGAAACTGGCTAACACTCAGAAAATAAGGTTCATAAAAATTCAACAAGAGCTGGAGAATAAGGGATGGAAAATAGACTAACTGTGAGTAAGAGAGACATCCCAAACACTGTGGAAGCAAAGAATTATAAAATAAAATGTTCATAGAAATTGCTGTTTTTGTTGAAGTTCATGGATATTATTATTAAAATAGCAGAGCATGTTGAAATCAATTTGACCTCAGAATAAAATCAATACACTATAAGCTTAATTATTTCACCAAGGCTTTTAACAAGCAACATTTAAAATCGTGGCAGCTCACAGGGAAATGGGAGAAAGTCCTGTCTGTCTAACAAAAGGAAAAATGAAAAGCACAGCAGTGCACTGGAAGACCTAGTTTTTCCCCTCACTCTCAAACTTCCTTGAACAAAACTTTCATTTGCTGATTTCATATCTTACCACCATTCTCACCTGGAGCTGGAGATTTAGCTCAGTGGTTCCACTGCCTGCCTTGCAAGTCCAAGGGCCTAGGTTCCAACCTTGATCACCACATACAATACTGGGTGTGATGACTCACATCCACCAGCAATCATTAACACACACCACAGTGCTAGGCATGGTGGCTCACACCTGTAATCCCAGCACTTGAGAGGCAGAGGCAGGAGGATTGCTGTGAGTTCCAGACTGAGCTCAGGGCCAGTGTGAACTACAAAGTGAAACCCTGTCTCAGAAAAAAATTTCCCTCACTTCATTATCAAATAATCTTGCTTGGTCTGATGCCTTTTAAAATTAGCACCTCATTACCTGATCCTACGGCTTCAATATTTGTTTCCCTATAAAATTCCTATGTTGAAACTGAATTGTCCAGGTGATGATATTCAGGAATGGGGTCTTTGAGAGGCAATTCTATCCTGAGGGCCCTAATCTAAGCCCACTAGAGCCTGACTAGTATTCCTGCAGCAGAGGTTCCAGGGAACTGCCTTGTCCTTCCCACCATGTGAGAACACAGTGTGAAGACACTGTCTATAAACCAGAAACTAATCACACAGCAGGCCTTATCCACTAGCCCTTCATTTTGAATTTGCAATCTCTAGAGCTTTGAAAAATGTTTATTATTTATAAGCCACGTAGCTAACAGTATTTTGGTTATAGAAGCCCCAAATAGTCTGAAGCCAACTACTAGATTTTTAATCTTCATTTCCCCAAAGCAGTAGCATTTGAAATGAACACATGTTTTAGAAACTGAAATGATACCAAGAAGGATGGCTAAATGACTGTGGAAGAAGGAACAGCTCTAGAGCTGGGAGACAGGCTGTGTCTGGATGTGGTTTGGATGTAGAATGTCCTCCACATCTCAGAGGTAGAGATTTTGGAAGATGTCTTTAAGAATGTGCTGTACTCATCAGTGGGTTAACCTACTGATGGATTCATAACTAAAATGTGCTGTTAGGATGCAGGGCCTGGTGTAAAAGCATAAATCCCTTTGAAAGAGTTTCCTCTGAGGAAAAACTGCACAGGACCCAGCCTCTTCAGAGCCATGTAAGAAACTGTTTCCGTTAGTTCAGGCACTGAGATGTCTCTGCAGCTCTCAGCCAAGGGAGTCAGAATATTTCGAGTGTGGCAGACCTTGGCATCATCCGTATGTTACAGGGCTTGAGACATGCAGAATGCAAGTGTCCTGGGGTCATGAAGGCTTCCAGCTAGATGTCAAAGGCCTTGGAGGCCAAGCAGGCTACCCCTAATGCACTGTATAGAGAGTGAGACTGAAGCTGAAAATTCAGTGAAGACCATAGGAAGTTGAAGATGCCAATAACATGAGCTGTCTGCTGAGGAAACAGATTATAAAAGGATGGAGCCTGGAGAGAGGGGCCATATGTATATACAGCTGACTAACCCCTTGAGAGTTCAGGTATCACAACAACCAGTCCTGGGTACTGGACATGGAGCTGCAGAGTTTAGTGTTTGCCTTGCTAGTTTTCGGTCTTGCTTGGTCTGACACCATTTCATGCCTCTGTTCTTCCCTTTTGGAATGTGATTCTTTACCCCGGGCCATTGTATGTTGGTAATATTTAACTAACTCCTTCATTTTTACAGGTGTTCCTATCTAAGAGTTTGCTTAAATCTCAGAGGAAACTTTGGATTTAGACTTTTCAGCAATGCTGAAACTGTTAAAGCTTTGGCAACACTTGGAGAATACATATTGAAGTAGTCATAAGAATGTTTAGTTTAGGGCCGGGGAGTTAGCTCAGTGGTTCCGGCGCCTGTCTCGCAAGCGCAAGGACCCGGGTTCGATTCCCTGGTAACCACATAACAATACTGGGTGTGGAGACCCACACCCAGCAGCAACCAGTACCACATACCACAGTGCCGGGCGTGGTGGCTCACGCCTGTAATCCCAGCACTCGGGAGGCAGAGGCAGGAGGA
>PVIR01014098.1:0-15075 GCA_004026965.1 Petromus typicus | reverse complement strand
AAGGTATTCCGGGTCCTTCCTTCTTCTCTGCCTCCTGGTTGCCAGTGAGCAGCTTTCCTCTACTGTGTCCTTCTACCCGGCCAGTTCTACCTCAGAGCCAGCCACACACACACTGAAACCGTGAGCCAATTTGAGTCTCCTCTGAAGTTGTGCATGTTGGATATTGTACCAGAGCAGTGGGAAACCTGACTAACACATTTCCTGTTAAGTGACAAGTCTAAACAGTCATCAAACGGAGCTCTCTGGTTTCATTTCCCGTAAGGGAACCTGTGGTAGAATAAGGCTCTCAACTAGATACAGGTCAGACAGGGAGCCAGGTCCTAAAAAGTAGGTCACAAATACATTGAGCCAGGAGCTAAGTCAGTAGGCAGGTTTCAATAAGGACAACACAGTGATGATAACAATGGCAAATATGTGGCCTGCTATGCAGGGGTCATTTCGGAGGCTATCCTCCAAAACACAAGCTTTTTCAGCAGGGCAATATCTTACTATATTGTTAGTGTATAGTGACATCCAGTTAGCTCACAGCCCAGCATTTTATCTACAATGTCTTCTTACACTTCAGCACAGAAGAGACTTGGGAGACGTTCCCACTGTTGTGGGAATCTCACCAGCTTCCTGTGCCAGCAGTGCTCATGGCATTCTCATTTCCCTACAGGGTAGAGGAGTGCCAGGACAGCTTTGTCAACAGCTGCTCTCAGACAAAAGCAAGGTTGATGGTGGGCCTGCAGGAAGTGCCTCTATTTGTAATCTTCAAGAGGGTCTTTGGATTGTTTGCCTGTTTCCATCCTTACAGAAGACGAGGTGATTGAACTGGGAACCTCTAGGGCTTGCTTCGGCAGCACATATACTAAAATTGAACTGAGAACCTCTGAGCGGTAGTTTTGCCTTTCTTCTCAGGCCCAGCCAGTGCCTGCTCTAGCAAGCTAGGAGACCCAATCCGAGGTAAATCACTGTCCATAACTGTATTACACGCACTGTTACCTCCTCTCCGCACACAAACCATAGAGAAGAAATAAAGGAGCTTACTTTCCCTCCTAACATCACCCTGGATTATACAAGGTCTGTTTATAATAGTAAATCACAAATACACAATCATATTTCATTCCACTAGCAGTTTCATATGGGTCTGAAGCATATGGCCTTTATTTTAGAAGGAAAGCATTACAACATGAGCTGAAGTGATACTTCTTGGGAGTTTTATAAGCAATATTTCCCATTTATTACATGCACCAGAGGCTCTCTCAGCGTTAAACACACATTTTAAGCCAGGATTGGAGATGAAGGGAGGAGGTGGTAGTAGATCTAAATGGGTTCACAGGCCAGAGAGGATAAAGCACAGCACACAATCTCAGCAGCTGCTTCCAGCATTAACATTGACTCTTGAGGTGCCTGAAACACATGATCCTTCTAGTTCCCAAGGGACTCCCAACCCCCACCTTCTACGTTTACTCGCAATGAGCATTTTCACAAACAAAATGACAGTGTCTTTAGTATAAATACTTTTCAGCAGTTCCTTCCCTCACAGGTGTATCTGTTTTATTGATTTGTTGCATTCTGTGTTATGTTTCAACCCTGGAAAAGCTGCCCTTGTTTCCCTTGCAAATTCTGTCTCCTTGTTATTCATAAGCCTCCCCTGAAGCTTGCTTCCCAAAATTGAATTTTATAATGAGAAGTGCTGCAAGACTGCCTTTTTTCTCCTAATCTGAAAGTACTAAGAAAATCCAATACTTTTTGCCTACTTCTGAGATGTGTAGGGGAGGCGGGGGAGAGAGAGACCCACAGGAGAGCAATGTTCAGCGAACATTCCTATCTGCCTATTCTGTTGTCCTATCATGAGATGTGTGTCAAACTCAGGCCGAGTTAGACAAACAACCTCTAAGGAGGATATGGATTCTTCTAGAAACGAGTACTAATGATTCATCATCCGACTTTTTTTTTTAAACTCGTCTGACAGTATTCATTGTAAATCATTGACAAGGCATGGAGCTGTAAAGCAGTACACTGTCTTTTTTAGAAATGTAGTGTGATAATAACACCAGCTATGTGACAGATTTAAAGCAGCTTTGGTGAGCTCAAAAGGCTGAAGGAGCTGCCCTTTCCAAACACTATGTCAAGATGAAAAAAATTCTAATGTGTTTCGATCTATCCAGGCGAAGAAAGAACACATATCCTTTGACACAGACTTCCAGACTTGCCCTGTGTGTAAGATCTGACAGATTATACTTGGATCAGCACTAGGAAAATGAGGCCAGTTTCTTTCTGTAGGACTGTGGGTGAGGGGCATGTGGGGATGAGAAGAGAGAGGGAAACAGGCTGGAGGACGTGTGGTGACTATAATTAATAGCATTCACATAGTCAGTATTCACTCTTCCCATTCCTTCTTTCCAGACAGCTGAACTAGAATGTGTCCAGAAAAGAATGGCTAGGTAACTACTCTGGGTTTTACAATTTAAAAACAATTAGAAATTCCTAAGAGACTTGCTGAAGACTAAAGGTACAGAAAATGACTCTGAAATCTAACCCCTTGTAGTCTATTTACTGTAACAGTGCTAATCTCATTCGAATGATACTTATGATTTAGCTCATGTGGTTGTAAGTGATACAGATATAATTAAATCATGTTTTCTTCAGAAACTTACTGACATAAATATAATTCACATTAACTGAAGTCCAGTAACCTGATAGGCAGTTCTAGAGAATGAGACATTACAGAAAAACAAGAATTCAAAAGGTTTTACAGTAGACATAATGAATAGATGCAATTTTTTATAAATTTAAGAAGCACCAGGAGAAATATCTTTGTCAGAAAGAACAGGTCTAGGTGCAGAGTTGAAGCAAAGGAAACGGAGGATATGAAATATTTCAGTTTCACTATTGGCCAAGGGGAAAATGACAGAAAAGGGCCGGGGAGTTAGCTCAGTGGTTCCGGCACCTGTCTTGCAAGCGCAAGGGCCCCGGGGTTCGATTCCCCGGAACCACATACAATACTGGATGTGGAGACTCACACCCAGCAGCAACCAGTACCACATACCACAGTGCCGGGCGTGGTGGCTCATGCCTGTAATCCCAGCACTCGGGAGGCAGAGGCAGGAGGATTGCTGTGATGTGAGTTGGAGGATGAGTTCAGGGCCAGCCTGAACCACAAAGTGAGACCCTGTCTCAAAAAACCTAAAAAAAAAATTAAAAAAAAAGAAAATGAGAGAAAAAATCAAATGTAAGGTAAGCAAAACTAATGCTATGGAGATATGGGGATGCAAAAAGGATAGATTTTAATTAATTCTGTGAAAAATGTGTAAAGTATTACAGTAACTCAAGGATAACAACTAAGTCCCTATGTCAGAGTATCTGAAGAGTTCATATCTAATAGAAAATTGATTTAAGATTTTTTTTTTACATAGAATCAATGTGGTTTGTGACAATAATGTAAGTTTGGTAGAACTGATATTCAATTTGACTGAAATTCAAAATCTAAATGGCAAAGAAAGAATGGTAAAATTACCTGTAGGGCAATGAATTGGCTGGAGACAAAATGGACATTTATTTGAGCATATTGGAGAAAATAAATGGCATTAATTTTAAATGGAAAAGAAATGTCTCAATGATATAGACTTTTAAGAAATTACAAAAGAAAACTCAACCTAAATATATATAAAATAAATAAGACACAGAGGACTAGAAATATTTATTTGGCATTTATTTTAGTACTCCTACTCTAGACTGAGTCAATATTTATCTGTCAAGCTCTAAATTCAAATGTAAGGCTCTTTCACCTAACTTTATTTCTTGCCGTCATTATAGAATATTAAATATTTAAGTCATTATATATCACTATATAATTGCTAATATTAACCTGATAAAATAATCTTTTCCATGGAAAATTATATTACCTCATTCAGTTAGAAAAGTTAATTTTTGTAGTTTTCATAACACAATATGTGAGAAAAATTGCTGAGATCATCAATAGAAATTAAAGATATGATGCTGACAAATACGATAGTATTACTTTTATAAATGTTAGCTTTTAATAATCCATTAATCCATAATCACTATTTTATAAGATTATTTTATTTGAGACTATATGAAATGCCTCGAATATATAAACGAAATGATGTGAACTGAATTTTTAGTGACTCCGTTAAAACATTCAACATTTTTTGAATCGAACAAGTCCCGTTCTATTGAACATGCTAAAAGATATACTTTAGAGATCCTAATTACATAGGCATTAAGAGAAGGAAGCTGAAAGTTTTTCCAGGCTGACGTGGTCCAGAGCAGCAGGTAAAGCCCTGGTTCTCGCCCCAAGTGCCACTGGGTTTCAGAATTTGCAAGTGAGGGGAAACAGACGCTTGGGGGGGGTGGCCAGAAAGGCTAACTACCCAAAGCAGCAGAAGCAAGAAATAGCCTAATATAAAAGACCCCTCTCTAAGTGGCCTCTTCGTGATCTTCCATTTCATTTTCTTGACTTTCTAATCTTCATAAGCCAGGTCCTATTCATCCCTACCACAATTTTCCCATGAGACCTTTGTTTACTGTACAGTGTTCTGTTTATGTACACTGGGAAGTGACATCCAGTGGGAAGAGGGGGGTCTCTGGTGGTTCGGCCTGGAAATACACCTGTCTCTGCTTCCTGCTGCCTAAGGCCCTAAGCTCTTCTCCTCTGCCACACTCTCCTGTCTCAGAATCAAATGTTTATGGTCTGAAACCTCTCCATGCCATGAGCTAAAATACAACTCCCCTCTGTAACTTGTGTGTGCTGCATAATTTGTCCCAGCCATAAAAGTAACTAAGACAGTAGAACAAAGCAAATTCCAACTGTGCCATTTTTCCGAAATTATCTCAGTCTAAGAATGGTTGTCAGGAATGCTGTCAGCAATATGATGCTGTCAGGTCTATTATCATTCAAACATGACAGCTCTATAACTCCTCTTCCTCTGAGGCAGATTAATTTGTTTGGGGTATATTTTGCGAGCATGTTTTCTGTTCTCAGCACGGTAGAATCCTGGAGTATGCGAGCTGAAAGGAAACTCAGAAATCATCTCACACTCCCTGCCCCTATTATTTTTGTGTAATACTCACTGTGGGAGTGTGACAAGTAAAAAAGTTGTGCAGCTTCTCATTTGCTGCCACCTAATAGGTGAAGAAATGAAAAGCATGTTGATACTCATACTGTGCCTATAACACCCTCCCTAGGCATTGTGAAGCCGGGTAGGGGACTTGGTATTGATTTTATAAATGCCCAAAGATCACAAATACTTTTTTTCCTTAACCCAGTTGATCTACATTAGGGAAAAAAGAACAGTGGATTATGGAGCTGGAGATCTGGTCACACCTGGCCATATATGGCCACAATTGGCTGTGTGTGGAACTTGGCCATTCATTACAGAATCATCTAAACCTCAGTTCTCTCAGATATTAAAGAAAGAAAAGGGAACCTTTCTCCACAGAGATAACGATCAAATAGACCATAGTTTGTATATCCTACTGAGCTTTACAAATATGTTGCTGCTTGATCCCATTCTTAGAAAATTTCTGAATAAATAACTACCTATTCACATGACTGTATAGAATGTTTTTCAAATTCATGATAACGCATTTCCACAACAGTGAAGATGAACATATTCTTTTCTGTTGATCTTGCATTAGTTGTTTGCTATGAAACTCTGCTGCACAACAATCTTTGACCATTATTGTGCTTAAGTGAAGACTCAGAACAGTGTCTCTTAGTAGAAAAGTAATAAATTTCACACTTTAAGTCTTTATTAACAAAATTTTTGTTAGGAATGATATCTATAAATTCAGATATTTCTAAAATCTTCAAAATACCTATCCTATAGAAAAATATAAAAGTAAGATGAAATTTTTCCTTTAAGAAAAGTGAGTGATGGACTGGGGATTTAGATCAGTGGTTCCAACATCTGCCTTGTAAGCACAAGGTTCGATCCTCTGTAACCACACACCACAATGCCAGGCATGATGGCTCATCTCCAGCACTCAGGAGGCAGAGGCAGGAGGATTGCTGTGAGCTGGAGGCCTGCCTAGGCTACATAGTGAGTTCAGGGCCAGTCTGAACTACAAAAGTGAAACCCTGTCTCCAAAACAAGAAAGAAAGAAAGGAAAAAAAAAAAAGTCAGTGATTATAGATAAGAATCACTGACCTGTGATAGTATATCATCATATTTTTCTTTATTGTTGTCATTAACACGGGTTATCTAAATTTTTAAATAGAAATTAATTTAAAATGCTGAAATTAATATTTAAGGAAGAAAAATTGCTAAAATATATTTAAATGGCTCTGTGTACCCTTAATTCAAATAAACACCATGAAATGATTACATTTGCTATTAAAATATTAAAAGGAAAGGTGCTTAACTTTGGAGTTTTTCTCCTTTTCTTGTCCCTAGTTTTAAATTATCTTTTAAATATTTAAAATATAAATTTGAAGATTTCTTGTCACTTTTATTCCTCTTACTAATTAGAAATCTCTTCTAATTCTTCATATAAATTAATCACCATTTTAATTATATGATAAAAGTCAAATAATGCCCTATTATATACAATGTCAAATTAAAAGAATAAATTAGAATATATTTTAGCCTTTATAATTTTAGCCAGTTGTTGTAATGAAACTAGTGTGCCTAATAATAAAAAAAAATGCTTCCAATTATCTTTTGAGAAAATCCTTTCTTAATTCTCCATGTATTCTAGTTTGCCTTTGACAATTCATTAAAGTCCTTAAGTACATGAAAAATCACAGTTTAAATTTATTTTTATTTTTTATCTCTCTTTTGGAAAATTAGAAAAATTTTCATTTGTTTCTTTATTCTTAAAATTATTAAACAGATCTAAAAAATTCTTTCCTAAAATTGGTGGCCATGTGATTTAGAGAATGCAGAATTTCAAAGGCAAAGAGAAAGTAATGGCTTAAATGAGACCAAAAACAAAACAAAACAAAAAAAACCCCCAAAAAACAGAGGTTCAAGATAGGATTTTAAAGAAAAAGTAATAATCTCTTACAAAGAGAGAAGCTTGACAAGAAGAAAAGTAAAGTACTTTTGTTATTAATAAAAGAACTGTATAGCTTTTAATGTCTTTCAATGAAGTGAAAGATTCTGTGATTAACTGTGTTTCTAAAGTAATTTGACTGTAATTTGCTGATCTTATTTTAAAAAAGACTTCAGAAACAGCATGTACAATCAATGGTTTCACTCTGCACCTCCCTAATTATAAGTTATAATACTGGAAGATTAAAACTTTTTGCTTGTTGGATTTCCTTTGTAACTAACCATCTACTACCTATAGATATTAATCAGATATGGGGCCTAAATGCTGAATTCAAACCATGAGTTGGCCTCTGACCTACCTGACTGCCAAGCAGAGTCAAGTACACAGCAATGGAGGCCTGGACTCCTCAGAAGCTTTGCTTTTCACAGACACAACTGAAAGTCAGGACTAGAGAGAGTATAAAGCAAAATCTAGAAAATGTGACATGTTATCAAAAATCCCAGATTATGTTGGGGGGCTGGAGAATGACTTAGCTAAAATACTAGTCATTGTTTTTAAAGTAGTCACTCCCCTCCCCCACATTTATAGTCATTGGGATTATGTACTAAGTATTCAATTGTGTGGGTTCCTCACAAGAATTTCATTAAGGAGTTTCATAGTTTGACTAAGTACATTCTAAAGAACACATAGAGTCATGGAAAAAAAAAATACTCCTTATAATAAAGATGTAGTTTTGTACCCAAGCAATGTGATGCGTGTCTGTCATCTTTGCTTCTGGGAAACAAGATGGTGGGAAATTGGAGCCCAGCCTGGGAAACTTAGTGACTTAGCAAGATCCTGTCTCTAAATAGAATAAATCCACAAATGAAAAGGACTGGGGTGAAATAGCTCAGTTTCAGGCCCTATGTTCAGTCCTCAGTACCAGAAACAGAGTAAGCATTAAACCTCGTAGTTAGCATGTTGAAAACCTGTTTGCTTGCTTAGCTCTTTTACAGTTGTCCATTACCTAACAAGTCAAAGAAGAGAGCTTGAATTCCTGGCAGTATATAAAAAAGGGATTAAATTTGTACAATTAAGAAGCACATTGCAGCTTTCCCATAAGAATAGATCAAAACTCTTATTTTTCCTCTCACTTTTGTCAGGCAGCATGTAGTTACTAGGCCAGCCTATTGTTATCAAAGTAAGCCATCATTGAGGACGATTCAGTTCCACTGAATGTCATTCTTCGCCCTTTCGTGTTGCATTTTCTTGGTGACATATTTCACACAGTTATGTTTGCCAAAAAGCTCTCTAGTACTAACAGAGTTTTAGTTTGGGGGTAATGAATAAAAAGACAAAGAGTCATCAATCACTTAGTAAACTCATGAATATGCTCCTGAATGAACAGTCAATCCTGAAGGTAGTTATAAAGAATCTAGCAGCAATTCATATCTGTGATAAAATAAATAATAGATATGAAAGTCTGGTGACAGGGTAAGTGTATGTACTAAGATAAGCAGGGTCTATGGAAGTTGCCGGCATGTTAAAAAAGGTAAATCTATACTGCAATATTTCTGTAAGGAAGAAAAGAGAAATGTGAGGTGATATAAAATCCTTGTTCTTCCTGTAACCTTTTATGAAGGACATCCCAAAGGACTTCAAACTGGGAAAGAACTCTGGAAAGAAAGGAGAGCTGTCAAATTATCCTTTTTTTAAACAAAGCAAGCCAAAGAATAAGTAAAAAGGCATCACAGTGTGGGGAGAGGAAGTTGAGGAAGAAACTTTGTTAAAAAGAGCAAACAGTTAGATGGGGGAAAAAAAACACCTGAAAGTATAAAATGAAAGCAAAAAGCCAGTTCCTTGCCCTTTTCGTTCATATGCACAACATTTGCAAACACCTTATTTACATTCTACCCAACATATTTAAAAGCTCCAATCCACACAGCCTTCTACTTTATAGTCTCTTCACTCCAACCTTTCTGTGTCTGCATCTCCATGTCCTCAGGCGTGAGGGTCTCCTCCTCTCTACAAAAGCAACTTTGACTTTTGGCTAGAACTTCTATTGAGTGCAAGTAAGATGAAAAGTCTTTAAAACTAAAAACTTTATCTTCCTATAAGTAAAAGTATATCCATTTCTAATTTGTGGACTGTCTAAATCACAAGAATTGCCATATTTGTATTTCTACATGTCTTGGGCTCATAAAAGTTTTGCTCTAGTATTTACCAGAGCAGGGCTAGCTTTCTAGGACTCTTTCATTCATTTCTCTATATAAAATGTTTAGCAATAGTGACAGGAATTATCATAGTTACATAGCCAAACAATATGTCAAGTATTACATTCTGCTAACACATCTACCTAAAATATATTTCACTGTTCGGATGTCAGTTCATAAATATAATAAGTTTCCATTAATCCCTTGCATACATATTTTGGCTTTTTATTCTTACACAACTCTTATGTATGACATTATCTTGTGATTTCAAGGTAAGATTCTACTGGGGAACTGTGGATATTTTTTTCACATGCACGGCCCTCATGTCATTTCTTTAAATTTCTCTGAATTGCACACATGATTACATCTAGGATGCACTGGTTATCAACCCATTGTTTTTAATGGTTTGGAGGCCAATTTGTGTCATTCTTGTGTAAGAGGAATATGGCATGCTTTGCAGAGCCTATTTTTGGAGATACTGTGCTTCAAATTTGAAATGGGATTTTAGTGGGAAGAAGAAGACTGATTCTGTTACAGATATTTTAGGATAAAGGAAATATTTGTGAACAGATATCTGCTTTCTGGAATTTTTGCTTTTGCGACTGTCCCCCAAAATATTGCGCAAGGAAAACAAAAGTTTTAGTAATTCTGGGGGCTGATGGAAAGAGAAGAACATGCTCTATGGGACACAAAACTAAGTCTAATTATTGATGCAATCTACCATTTTTGTGGTAGCCTTTATGAAGCATTTGAATTCTCATCTTGAAAATGGATTTTGAATATATATAGAAAGGTAATTATGAAAATATAATGAAATACCCTAAATAAAATGTATAATACAGATCTACATTCATGAAAGTCTTAAAATATATTTAGTTCTTTATTCCTACATGGTCATTCTATACCAGATGCCTACATTTTTATGCACTATAATTACACAACACAATAAAACTCACAGAACATATTTGATTCACTAGAATAAATTACATAAGTTGTGTTGATAGTATGCTTGGAATTCCTTTCGTGTACATACATAGTTTTGAAATTTCCTGCTGAAATTCTGTTAACATTAGATCATAACTTTTTAATCCATTTAGAAAGAGCTTAGGAATAATGAAAGGCAAGTTGGTGGTAGGGCATGATAGAGGCTATTTGAAGCTCAAAAGCTTTAATGACAGCCTCCACCCCAGCTGGACAGGCTAAGGCCTCATTTACTGAAGCTTAGGAATAGCTCTTGCTATAAACATTACCCAGGATTCAGCCATGGAACACTGACGGTCAAAGACTGTCAAGTGGGAACAGAGGTGGAGGGCACAGTGGGGATGTTCTTCCCTACATTTAAAAGATAGTGTAACAACCAACTCTTTTCAGCAACAGGTAACTTATGTGAAGAACACAAATGAAGGAGAGGAGCGGAACTGAGTGAGATGGGGTACAGGGAGAAGGGATTCTTGCACAGCTGGGTACTGAGAAGCAGGTGTGACTACGGGTAAAACTTCAGGTATGATCGCTGTCAAGAAGGCTCTGAAATACAGTTTTGTTTGCAGGAAGTTTATTGCAAAGTGCCCTGAGGCTCAACACTGTGAAAGGAGGATGTAACAATAGGTCAGGACCGAGGAAGAGATGGAGTTGTGATGAATGGTCCAGCAGAACCTTGGCCAACCTTATGGTTATTGAAATTAAATGAGTCTTTCAAGTTTTGATGCACCTGACCCCACGAGGTAAGCCTTGACACTTCATGATTATAGGACATGTACAGCCTCAGAAAAGTCAAAACCTTGGTAATGTGGCCTCAGCTGAAGACTCTCCTGATAGTTATCTGAGCACCCGAAGCAGCACTCTCTTCTCTGAGGAAAGGTCTAGGCTTGGCACCACTGCATCCATACCGGATGTGCACAGGCCAGCTGGCAGCTCAGCACCTGTCAACCCTAACAACATACCTGACGTACCCCAGCACCCTTTAAATCTAGCAATCCTCTGACAGCCTTGTGATTTCAAATTGAGGATTAGATTTCTTTCATTGAGCTAGAATTTTAAAAAGTCAAAATCAAAGTAAAGTTTGTTTATGGAAAATAATTCTACTTTTTTGCACATTAGAATCTATTGTTTGGGGTTCTGTACCTGCTATGATAGCTATTGTAATTCTGTATTATCAGAAGAAACTGATGCCACTCTCAGAAAAGGAGATTAAAGAAAGTCTAAGGAAAAGGCTATTAAAATGAGCATGCAGGGTTAAGGGGTACCAAAAGGATGACACAACATTTTAGGGAATAACAGAAGCACAATGTCATTCCTTTCCTTAGGTTAGAAGAAAGAGCAGATCTGGAAGGGTACCCTGGAAAGTGGGAAGGACTGAGAACTGAACAAAATACTTAAACTAAAGCAACAAGATGAAAAAGGCAAAGAGACAAGAAATCCCAGAATGTGCAGATGCTATGATCAGTACTCTGCGATGGTGCCTACAGGACTGCAGGGTGGTAATGTGAAACCAAGCAGACATGGTTCAGGAAGGAAGAAACTTGGAGGACCAAAGGACCCAGGCCCACAAGCTCAAGCTCAAGGTTTACGTCAGGAAATGCGGCAGATCACAGTGAAATGGGACAAAGAAAACTGCTACGTTATAATCTCATCATCCTATCTCCAGGGTTGGCTTCGGGGAATCAGAACTGGACTCTGAAGTGAGAAGACCAGAGTGGTGACTGTCTGACTATGTAATGCTCATTTGCATTATAATAATTTGCATAGATTTGTACAGGGCTACAACCATCACAGTCTATGCAATTCTTCACCAGAGAGCATCCTAGTAAGATATTTAACATCTAGACTTGATCTCTTTGGTCTTCCATCAGGAAGAGGGACTGGCTGCTAAAGGAGGTATTCCAGTCACATTCTCTCCATCACATGGGAGAGTCCTCTGTGCTGTGAAATCACACAAGCATGTGCTGTAGCTAATTAACTGGGTGCCATCGATCCCTCAAGTCTTCTCCCACGTGACTGCTTTCCTGACTTTTCATAGCCATCATGTCAACCTGTTTCCTCAGTCTATTTAGGTCACCTTTTTTTTTCAGAAGTTTCACATTAATTTACCTACAGATTTTTAAACACTTTGTACTGTTTTGATCATTTGATACTCACAACATCTCGAGGAGCAACATTTCTTTAGAATTCTGTTGGCACAAGCTTATTCTGTCTTTTGGAAAAATTTTAGTAATACCATGTCTCATTTTTCAGATTTAGCACTTAATATTTTGCTTTCTAAATAATGCCACTTTATGTCTACACTTCTTTTTTCAGGGTAGGAAGTTCTCTAGATAGGCTATTTGAAATCAAGCCCCCTAGTAAGCATGCAATGCTTGTGGGTTTTATTTGTTGAATTGTTTTCACACACAAACACACATATCTCAACGAGTTCTGTTCTTTTTCTCACACACACTTACTTATGTGGAATTTCATATTAACAAAATATTTTGGAACTAAGTTTAAATTCACATTTTCCTGATTCTGGAAACCACTGTATTTCCCTGCATCCTACTTTGTACAACCGTCCTCCCATCACCCCTCCTCTCCCCGCTGGGCAAAGATTCTTCTGAGTAGACTCATTTTGGAAGGATACAAAATCCTATGTGCCATTAACATTTCAAGATGAATGAATTGTTGTTATCTCTTTTGAGAGTATTTACATCTTTATGAGAAGTTTTAATTTAAACCTGAGAAATAACTCTTAGAGGGATTTTCAAGTACTGTGATTGCTTATAGAAGTTGCCTGGCTACCAGGTCTGCATCTGTATAGTACTAAATGGCATATGTTGTATAGACACTTGTGGATCCATCTCCCAAAAGAATCAGTGTGAAATCCGACAGTTGGTTCACCAGTTTCTAATCAATGTTACATTTGTTAAGAGAGTACAAGGCGACCAGCACAGGAACTGTACATGGGACAAAGTACAAATTCCAAACGAAATGTTGGAATTTCATGACAGAGAACTATATCGTACAATCTTTGGGTTTATCTGGCCTCGTATATGGTAAAGAAAAACAAACAAGTACCCCTGATGACAGCACTGCACTATGAGGGATATGTTGATAGGGAAACCTCGACAAAACAGAAAACTGAGATGGAAAATTTCTACAACAGAACCAAAAGTGGAGTATGTGTTGATGACTTATGCAGCCATTATGACATTACTCGATCCTAAACATATGTAGTATAAATAGTTTGACAGTTTATAAGGAAAATAACAAGTCCACATACCATAGAGAAATTTTCCTAGAGGAACAGGACTGGAACTCATGAGAGATAATTTACAGCAGAGGAAAAACAAAATGTTTCCTCCCAGGGAACTATGTTAAAAAAAAAAAGTTGTGGAGCACACTGACGTGCTGACAGATGAACAAGCAAAAGCAGTATCGAAAAGACCTACTGCAGCAGGAGGAAATCAACAAGATGTCAACTGTGTCCTACAAAAAAGGCAGGGAAATAAAGCCACCGTGCAATCAGGTAAGCTATGCTTGTGGATAGAACAGATAGCTGTCATGTGTGAAGACAGCCTGGGGGGCGATGGGACAATAGAGGCAAATATTTTGTTGTAGAGTTCTATTGGTGTTTTCATTGTAGTTCACATAATTTTTTATGTCTGATGTTATCCTTTGGGGGTTTTTGTTTTGTTTTGTTTTTTAGGTTTTTTGAGACAGGGTCTCGCTTTGTGGTTCAGGCTGGCCCTGAGCTCAGCCTCAAACTCATCACAGCAATCCTCCTGCCTCTGCCTCCCGAGTGCTGGGATTACAGGCGTGAGCCACCATGCCCAGCACTGTGGTATGTGGTACTGGTTGCTGCTGGGTGTGAGTCTCCACACCCAGTATAGGTATGTGGTTACTGGGGATCGAACCCGCGTCCTTGCGCTTGCAAGACAGGCGCCGGAACCATTGAGCTAAATCCCTGGCCCATCTTTTGGGTTCTGAAAGCAAGTACACAGTCGATGTGAAAATGTTGATGTTTAAATGCACGATACATATTAATAATCTAGTATTTCATTTTATTGAAATTTTAAATTCCTGTTAATTATCCTTGTATAATATATTAAAAGTCTCCTGAAAAAACAGACCAGTGAGATATCCGATATGTCTTAAAAAAGGCCAAGAAAGCACAATAAAGGTGTTGTCAGTGTAAGCTATGCATGTGAATGGAATGTCTCATTGCTGCATGTGTAGACTGCCTTCAGTGTGATAATGGAAGGAAAGATATTTTTTGTAGCATGCTATTGGTATTTTCATTGTATTTACATGTTATTCTTTGATGTTCTTTTTTTGACTTTGTACACCAAAAATAATTGATGTGGAAAATTATAAACAATAAAAAATAATCTCACTGATTTATTTTTTTATCTTTATTGGTATATTAAATATACACATCACGATTGCACTCCATAATGGGGATTTGTACCAGTATAAGACACAACCTAATTCTCATTTTTGCCCATAGCCCCACCCACCCTACCACCCCCCCCATATACATAACATTTGTTTCCTTACTTTTTTGATACAATCTCAACATTTTCCCCTTTCACCCTATTTTACATTCAGCATTTTCTATTTCACAATATATAACATACAATGCTAGGACTCATTTACAGCTTTATTTTCTCATACCAGAGAAAAGATGCGATATGTATCTATCTGTGACCTATTTATTTCACTTATGAGGATATCCTCAAGGTATGTCCATTTAAGTAGAAATGATTCAAACTTATCATTTTTTATGGCAGAGTAACACTCCATTCTGTAGAAGAACCACAGCTTTTTTATCCAGTCTCCAGTGGATGGACATTTGGGTTGTTTCCAAGATGTAGCAATCACAAATTGGGCTGCTATAAACATGGGT
>PVIR01014097.1:10389-41087 GCA_004026965.1 Petromus typicus | reverse complement strand
AAAAAAAAAAAAAAAAAAAAAAAAAAAAACCTAAAGACACGGTCTCTCTTCGTAGTTTAGGGTGGTGTGAAACAGTTATATAGACCAGGCTGGCCTCAAACTTCTGGCAGTCCTCCTGCCTCAGCCTCCTAAGTGCTGTAATTACAGGCATGTGCTACCATCCCTGGCTCCAAGGTAATTTAAACTAGGTTTTCTTTTATTTTTTGTGACATTAGCCTTCTGCAAGCTAAACACCCATCATAAAACTGAGCTAAACCCCTACACAAGTGACCTTTTAGAGCTTGCAATGATAGAGTCCACTGCTGCGAGCATGCCACAGGTACACTGACACTGTCCTAGACAACACTGTTATTTCTTTCTTTTTTTTGTGGTTTTTTAAGACAAGGTCTGGCTTTTGTAGTTCAGGCGGATCCAGAACTCAGCCTCGAATTCAGCAATCCTCCTGACTCAGGCTCCAGCCACCTGAGTGCTGGAATTATAAGAGTGAGCCACCATACCCGGCACTGTGATAAGTGGTGCTGATTGTTGGCGGGCATGAGTCTCCACACCCAGTACTGTATGGGGTTACCGCGGGATCAAACCCCCGACCCTTGTGCTTTCAAGACAGGCACCAAACCACTGAGCTAAATCCCCAGCCCAACACTTAATTCTGTGGAGCTTTGTCATTGCCAGAACTTGTTCCAGTTTGGGATGAACATTCTATGGATTCAAGTATACAATAAATTCTGGCTAAACATACAACAGAAGAAAGGCGCTATGAATAAATCTTTCCATCTTCCAAAACTGGAGTAATAAATCATAAAAGATCAAAAAATGAGGCCAAAGATTTAGCTCAGTGGCTCCAGCGCCTGCCTTGCAAGTGCATGGGCCTGGTTCAATCCCATAACTACATACAACAATGATGGATGTGGCGACTCAGCCCACCAGCAATCAATACCACACACCACAGTGCTGGGCATGGTGGCTCACGCCTATCATCCGCTGCACTCAGGAGACACGGAGACAGAGACAGGAGGACTGCTTTGAGTTCTAGGCTCGCCGGGGCTACATAGTGAGATCAGAGACAGCCTGGACTACAAAGCGAGACTCACTCTGAAAAAAAAAAAAAAGTTAGAATTAGAAAATCTGCTAGAGATTATTTAATTCCATCACTACATTTTAGGAAAAAAAGGGCCAAGGACCAAATAGTTCAAGAGATTTGCTCACCCACAAAAGCCAAATCAGAACTGGATCTTGGGGCTCTCTGCAGTCTCATGTGCCTCACCTTCACTGCAGTTACCCCTTCCTAATCTAGTGTACACCATGCCTTTTGCTTAACATAAGTCATCTCCAAAGGGAGAGGGCTTAAATGTTGAAAAAGTGCAAAATGTTAAAATGCAAAATACAGTCTATGAGGACAGCCATCTTCTGTGACACTGCAATTACTGTGTTCAAATGGCAATGACCCCTCCAGTGCAGTAATATGTGATATGCTAATTCAAAAGCCTGAGCACTGGAGGAGTGCTTCCCTACAAGGGAGGGACTTGTGCTCTCTGGAGCCGGAACTGTGTTCTTGGCTAATGCTCCAAAATCCCTTAGCACCTCTTTTAACACTCAACCCTATTGACTATGTGCCTTGCAACTTTTCCAAACCATATTCTGGGTTAATGCTTACTTCAGCTGTTATCTCACCATATAACAGATAATCCATATATATAGTATAATCCCTCAGAATAAGGAGCACTGCATCCGTACTGCTCACCATTAGGTCACTGTGCTGTCACAACACACCAAGCAGCACGCAGTTCCACTTCTATACATATTCTGTATAAGCTTTCATACCTTGTACCAAAGGTATTAACGTATGCATCTTACCGAGTAGTCTGTAAATTCCTTTAGCCCAGACCTTGGTTTAATTGTTGTTTCTCTCATACCAGGTACGTGCTGAAAGGCTGCACAATGACCTCAACTATTTAGCTAATCTTTTTTTTTTTTTGAGACAGGGTCTCGCTTTGTGGTTCAGGCTGGCCCTCAGCTCAGCCTCAAATCACATCACAATCCTCCTGCCTCTGCCTCCCGAGTTCTGGGATTACAGGCGTGAGCCACCACGCCTGGCACTGTGGTATGTGGTACTGGTTGCTGCTGGGCGTGAGTCTCCACACCCAGTACAGGTATGTGGTGACCGGGATCGAACCCTGGTCCTTGCGCTTGCAAGACAGGCGCCGCTTGCAAGACAGGCGCCGGAACCATTGAGCTAAATCCCCAGCCCCGCTAATCTTTTTTTTTTTTTTTTTTTTTTTGCAGAACTGGGGATTGAACTTGGGCCTTTGTGCCTTTCCAAAGTAGGCATGTATGCTTGAGCTAAATCCCTGGTCCATTTAGCTAATCCTAATAGCTTGCAATTCTGGATTCTTACTGCCACAATGAAGACGTGAAAAACAATATGGTTTTCAGTTCAGTACTGCTTGAGGGATACTACTATGAGCTTCATTAATGTAACTCACAATTCCACAATCATCACACTTCCCCTGACCCAGCTTCCATTTAAACGCAAGACTAAACACCTTCTCCCTTCCTATCCAGTCACAGCTCCTGAAATCCCACCTCTTGGATCCTGCGTTTCAATTCAGTGGGAGCGAAATGGCTGCAACAACCCAAAACAAATCTGTTGGAGCATGCTAACCCTGTGATTCACTGCTCTCATTAAAATAATCTTTGTAAGTCAGGTAAGTGACTGAGTTTGTCCAACACCAGATGTTTGGTATTTACATGTCTGTTTACCTCCTGAAAGTCTTAAATGGATGCAGTCTGTTAATTTGTTAAACAGAAAAAAGAAAAACGTTAATAAGAAGTTAACCACAAACAGCTGAAATTTAAAGCTTATCTAATACTTTTATCTCACTTCTTAAAATGGTCTTTTATTCAAGCTGTTTTACATTTTACTACCTTCATTATTAATATTGACTTTGGGAAGAAACTGCAGGTGACCCAAAGATGTGATGACAGCCTGGACTGGGGACAAGCCTGTAACTCCAGCTACTCAGGAGGCTGGGGTAAGAGGATCACAAGCTCAAGGCCAATCTGAGTAATTTAGTGAGTCTGTCTCAAAATAAAAATTTTTAAAAATTTGGCAATTTAGTTTTTGGGAGAGCACTTGTCTAACATGTACAAGTCCTAAGATCAATCTCCACTGTTGCAAAAAAAAAATAATAATAATAGTAATGAACATAACAGGGGAGAGGACAACAATATAGTATTTTATATTATAGTATGAATAATATAGTATTCAGGGAGTCTTTTTGCATCGAGATCAAACTTAGGACCTTGCATTTGTAAGGAAGGCAAGTGTTCAGTTTAAGATTGCAAGTAGCAGTCAGATCTGCTGGCACAGGGCTGTAATCCCAGCACTCTTGAGATTTAACTCAGGGAGGTGGAGGCAGGAGGACAACAAATTCAAACCAAACTGAGCCAGGTGTGGTGGCACACACCTATAATCCCGGCACTGAGAAGGCTGAGGAAGGAGGATTTCAGTGAGTTCACAATCATCCTGAACTACAAAATGAATTCAAGGTAAGCTCATGAGACCTTAACTAAAAAAAAAAAAAAGCCAAGCAGAGCCTGGGCAACTCAGCAACTTAGGAGAATGCTATCTCAAAATTAAAAATGGACTAGGGACAGAGTTCTATGCAAAGAACTGGGTTCAGTTCCCAGTATGGGGAAACACACACATACCCAAAACAAACGAAAGCGTACACAGTACTCTACAAACCATGTGTCCAAATATATCATAATCAAAAAAGGAGAATAGGGCTGGGGATGTGGCCCAGGATGAGGTGCTGGATTCAATTTTCAGAAAACTTTCTATGTATTGAGAATTGCTAAATATATCATCTTCGCAGTTCAGAAAAACCCCCTTTAGTTTTTAACTCATCAACACAAAGCAAGGTGAAGAAACAACCATGACAGGGACTAGTCCTGCTTTTATTACTTCATCATCCTGATATTGGGGACTCACATACCAACAATCCCAGAAGTATCAGAATGAAATAGTTAAAAATACAGTCTCTGCAGCCAGAGTACCTGGCCTGATTCCCAGACCTACCACCATGTTACCTTGTGCATAAAACTTATCCCCCTCTGACCTTCGATCTTTCTCTTTAGAGAAATGAAAAATAACAGAACTCCCCCCACAGGATTGATGTAATGAGTAAAACCCAAAACAGAGAAATGTATCTTTTAAAAATAAACCAGGACTGAAAGACAACTACTTAACCTAAAGCTGAAAATGATGAAACTTGTGCAGCAGAGAAAATGAAACGTGCATCCTCCTTCTTCTTAGTTCTTCCCTACAAGAAGGAAACACAAAAAACAAAACAAAGCCTACATCTAGCACACTGACTTAAACAAAAACCAAGAATCCAAATACCTTTCGTTTTACCTAACAAGAATTTTTGTTTTGAAGACTATTATTCAGCTCATACCAGAAAGGGATCTGGGTCTACAAATCTTTTCAACTGTCTTAACCTAACAATGTTCGAAATAAATGCCACACTTCTGCTCCCTAGTACAGCTGTAGTGGTGACAGCTTTCTTTCTTACTGGTCTGTAAACTACTTGAGGGCAACAATAATCACTATACTTCCCCAACATCAAGTACTGGCTATACGTTAACACGGTGGGCTGCTACAGGAGAAAACTAGTAAAGACATTTTCTTCCTCCTGGATTTCAATTCTAGGCAGAGTTAAAGTTCGGTAAAGCAAATAATGTTTCTTCTGCATGGGCACTATTATCCTTTTAATTACAAAATGGGAAATCGAGGGGCTGACTTTGGTCTGCAGGTATGAGTAATGCAAGACACATTTGGGTCCAGTTTCTTTCTTTACTTTTCTTTTTTGGTATGAGGGATCAAACTCAAGGTCTCATGCTTGCCAAATAAGCACTGTGCTGCTGAGCTATATCCCTGGCCCTTGGGTCCAGTTTCTAAGCATTAGAGTACTTCACATAAAAATTCTCAGACTAGTTCCTCTCTAAAATTCACAGCTGAGGAGCTGGAGATTTGGCTCAGTGGTTTCGGTACCTGCCTTGCAAGCATGAGGTCCTGGGTTCCATCCCCAGTAACCACATACGACAACGTCAGGTATGGTGACTTACACTCACCAGCAATCAATACCACATACCACAGTGCTTCAGGTGGTGGCTCACACCTGTAATCCCAGCACTTGAGAGGCAGAGGCAGGAGGATTGCTGAGTTCGAGGCTGAGTTTGGGACCAGCCTGAACTACAGAGTGAGATCCTGTCTCAAAAATAAATAAATAAATACATAAATAAAATAAAATTCGCAGTTGACAAGAATCATCTTCACTCTCTTTGCTAAAGCTGAACGACAGGTAGAGAACTGCTCCTCTCCCTGGGTAGGTGCTCAGAAGGCCAGGTTCTTCTTCCACTTGGCTCACAGCACAAGCTCAAGAATAAGTCTTCTGGGATTCTGATCTTGATGCCCTGCACAACTAACTACCTGTGCAAATCTGGGGCATGTTACTCAACTGCCCATTGTTTCAGTTCCCTTGTCTGTAACAGAAGAATAGAGATATGTGCTGCACAGGGTTGAGTTAGTGCATATAAGCACTTAGTAGAGTCCCTAGCACATAGAAAGGACACACAGTACAATGCCAGCTATAGTTATCTGCCCGATACTGCAGGCAGCTGAGCTTCTCCAACCTTATGTAATTGATGAGGCTTCTGAACACTAGTTACTAGAAAGCTCCAAGATGGATTTATGGCTCCCTCTCAGTAAACATTTGAACCTAAGAAAAACAGATCAATTCCATCATCTAAAAAAAACTTCATCTGGGCCGGGAAGTTAGCTCAGTGGTTTCGGTGCCTGTCTTGGAAACACAAGGACCCAGGTTCAACTCCCCGGCAGCCACATACCATACTGGGAGTGGAGACTCACGCCCAGCAGCAATCAGCACCACATACCACAGTGCCAGGCATGGTAGCTCACGCCTGTAATCCCAGCACTCGGGAGGCAGAGGCAGGAGGATTGCTGTGATGTGAGCTGGAAGCTGAGCTCAGGGCCAGCCTGAACTACAAAGCGAGAGCCTGTCTCAAAACAAACAAACAAACTTCATCATCTTTCTCCATCTCTGTTTTTGTAAAAGCTTATTAAAACTTTGTTTAAAAATCCATTATAAGGGCCAGGGATTTAGCTCAGTGGTTCCAGCACCTGCCTTACAAACGCCAAGGGCCAGGGTTTGATCCCTGGTAACCACATACAATAATGCCAGAAATGGAGACTCATGCCCACCAGCAATCAGTACCACATACCACAGTTCTGGGTGTGGTGGCTCTCACCTGTAATCCCAGCACTTGGGAGCAGAGGTAGGAGGACTGCTCTGAGATCAAGGCTGAGCTCAGGACCAGCCTGAACTACAAAAGTGAGACCCTGCCTCAAAAAAAAAAAAAAAAAAAAAAGAATCCATTATAAAAGTTACCTTCAAAGCCAAGCATGGTGATGTATGCTTGTAATCCCAGCACTGGAAGGCTGAGGCAGGACTGCTGCCAAATTCAAGACCAGCCAGAACTATATAGGATGAACCTGTCTCCAAAAACTGAATGCATACATACATGTCTAAAAAAGGAAAGGTTTCAGCTGGGTGTATCAACACAGGTCTACAATCCAGCACTCTGAAAACAGGAGGCAGAAGGATCCCAAGATCTAGGCTGGCCTGGGCAACTTCATAAGAATTCATCTCAAAATTTAAAAGGTTTCCTTCTAAGAACTAAATGTTAGACACTGTTTGATATTCTTCTTGCCTATTACTTTTCTACACAGTTGTAAGCTCCTTAAGGAGAAAAACATTTCCAGTGAATGTTCAACAGGTGGCAGTAACATAAATTTGTAGCTGAATTAATCTAGCAATTTAATAAAGTCTGTGAGTGTAATCCTCCCAGTAACAACAGCCCATGACAGAATTGCTTTAGCCATGACGCCGTACCTGAACGAGGCAAATCTAGTTTTGAATCCTGGAATCTAAATAGTACTAACTGCAACTCTGAGCAAATACCTCTGACTTGGTTTCTTTTTGTGTAAAATGATATACAAAATTGCCTGATACATAGCAGGTGGTGTCAAAATGCTTGCGTCCAGTTAAGTTTCTGTTGCATCCTACAGGGATCGGGAATATAGCTCAATGGTAAAGCAGTTGCCAGCGCCCCAAATAACAATCACATGCTACTCCATGGTGGTTAAACAGTGTGGCCACTTATTGTTTATTACGTTTCCTATGTAGGTTATTCTGCATTGCAAAGCCCTGCTTGTTTTTCCTCCTGTAACTCTCCCTCCAGGAATAATTTTACCACATCTTATTAAAGCGCAATATACAGACATTAGCTTCTCAGCTGGAAGAAACGAACTGCTTCTTTCTATATTCCAGTAACATTTTACACCAGCATGGCTCACCGCCGTCGTAACTTGACGAAATAGTTACATACATGCCCCTTCGCCACAGGGATCCTGGGATAATTATCTTTGTTCCATCACTTTCCTGCGTCTCATCCCGGCCAAAGACCAGGCACAGTGCCACGATTCACAATCGACCTAACGAACCTGAATGAGCCACAGTGGAACAAACAACCTCTCTGATCTAGCCTGAACGCTGAAACGGGCTTAACCTCTGTTAAATTACTAAACTGAACGTTAAACAGCATCCAAAAAAGGCAAAGAAGTAAAGCGAGGACCAACTCCTACGAGGAAGAAGTGAGCGTCTGTCTTGGTGAGGGTCTGCAAAGGGTAGTATGCACTAGCGAACTGGGGCCGCAGGGTCTCCCCGGTCGGGCCTCCTTGGGGTCTCTTCTCAGGCATGTCTGGGCCGAACAGGCAACGGGGGACGCGCGCTCCAGCCTGCAGGCCCCCTGAGGCCTAAGCAGGCTCCGCGCCGTGACTCAGCCCCTGGCGCCCGCCAACAGCAAGCCGGCCTCCCCTTACCTTGGCCAGCTTCTCGCACTCAGGCAGGCGCTGATCCACGGTGGCGCTATAGTCCACCTCCATCTTGACGATGCGCCCATCAGCCCGCTCCGAACCGCCGTCCGCCATCGTCCCTGTCTAAGCGTCCTCTGCGGTCCCCTACTGCGGCCACCACTCGTCACTCACACCGGAAGCTGCCCGCGCACTGACTCAGGCAGTGCATCGAGAGCCCGCGCGAAGGACCCCGCGAGGACCCCTGCGTGAGCCTCCAGTCAGGCACCGCGGCGGACAGCCCTCCGGGGCGGGGCGGAGTGGGCGGGGGGCGGGGCGGAGTGGGCGGGGGGCGGGGCTCGCGCTAGCCGTAGCTTCCCACAAATATTAAGTCTGGTAACATCACACTTGTCATCGACAATCTGGGGTGAGAAAAGCTAGTGTAACAGGACATGCTGTGTATTGTTACACTCTTACTTCTGAAGATGATGTCTTAGAACCGTAGGCAACTAACTGTTCTTAATCTTGATTTTTCTTATTTGTCCAAAAGGAGGCTGAAATAGACTGTGATGGGAAAAAATGGTAAAGTTTTATCTGGTTGAGAACCTTGGCTTAATCTGTGCGGCTTCTGATCCTCTATAAGGGAAGATATAGCCTGGGGTTTTTCTCAAGCGGTACCGCGACTATTTTGGAAGCACATGGGCCGGAGATCAATTCCTGATACTGCAAAAAACAAAAGGAGAGACAAGATGTAGTAGATTGGGTGTAGTGGCGCACGCCTGTAATCTCAGCACTCGGGAGGCTGAGCCAGGAAAATCGCCAGAGTTCAAGACCAGCTGGAACTGCATAGCGAGTCCCTGACTCAAAACACAAAACAACAACAGAGATGTAGCAGGGAGTAGATACCACGCCAAGCAATGTGTGTTTTTGTTTTCATTTGTACTATATAATCCACTGCGTCAGTAGGACAGAAGACATTTTACACATCAAAGCAAATCATAGTATGTGAAATAATTTAAATTCTTAAGGACCGGGACCTGCACACAGCTAATTTGTTACCATCTGCACACTCTGTGACCCTATAAAATAGTTTACGTTTCTTTAAAAAACCTTATGGTCTCTGAAAATGGGAATGGCACTTGGTACGGTCTGAACACGTGAGCGACAGAAGCCTGGAAAACAAAGGGGAAATTTTAGAGTGTTGTTTTATATTAGAGTTTTTAAATTTAATTTAAGCAATTTCACTTTATATATCTTGTATAGATCTTTCATTACTGTCCTAAAATGAAAGTCATAGTTTTTTTTTTTTTTCCCCTTGAGATAGAATCTGACTTGAACTTGCCATGCCCCCCAGGCTCGCCTCAAATGTGTGGCAGCCCTCTTGCCTCTGCTTCCCAAGGGCTACTGGAATGCGCCATCACTTCCAGCTTGAAAATCATGGATATAGAAAATAATATTTTAGCTGTAACGCAAAGAAGAAGTGAATTTTGGAACAGGAAAATAAAATATATTTCAGAATATAAAGGCTAAAACGTCTGCAGTAGAAAGTGCGCAGGAGCATTTTGTAACTAAGTAACTTAGTAGTAGAACATTTGTAGGTACGATTTCCAGTACCTGCCCCCCCACGCAAATAATCATCTACCTGAATTCATACATAAGAACCCGAAATGGAAAGGCTAGGAAAGCAACAGTTGTGCTCTGCTGGTGCTAAAGCATTTTGGGTTTAGTGTTGGCAGTTGGATTTTTTTTTAGTTTTTTAAGAGGATCTCGCTTTGTTGTTCAGGCTGGTCCTGAACTCAGCCTCAAACTCAGTGATCCTCCTGCTTCTGTTTCCCAGATTACTGGGATTACAAGTGAGCCACCACACCCAGCACTATGGTATACGGAACTGATTGCTGGTGGGTGTGTGTCACCACCTCTGGCATTGTATGTGGTTACAGGGGATCAAACTCAGGACCTTGTTCTTGCAAGGCAGGCACCAGAATCACTGAGCTAAATCCCCAGCCCAGCAGTTTGACTTTTACAAAACTTCTGACAAAATCCAAAGAACTTCTGACAAAATCCTTTCTATATCAAATGTAAAAATATAAGCACCTAAGAGGCTGAGAAAGGATCATCTCTAGTTGGAGCCCAGCCTGGATACAGAGTTCCTGTCTCAAAAAAACAAAACAAAACAAAACAAAAAGATAGAACTCAGGAGAAGCCTGAGACAGACACTATGTGAACTCTTTTGAGTAAGTCTGAGATTAAATAAATATATATGTATATATATGCTGAGAGACCAAGGTGGGGGGAGGGGAGCCAGACAGAGAGAGAGAGTGCCAAAAAATGTATACAGACCCTCTAGGGGACCCTAAAGAATGTTGTATATCACAGAAAACCTACTACACTATCGGCCCCTAGAGAAGAAACCGAAGAGGCCTGTGCAGCCATCTCAGTGACCAAGGTCCCCCAAGCGGCAGCTCGCTGTGCTGATAAATGTCTGGAAGCTGACGGCCGCCATGTTGAGCACCTCTTTGTAACTGCAGAAGCCAAAGGTAACTTCTGTTAACCTCGTGATGTCTCGATAAGTTTAGTATTAAAATATTCATGGGAGTTTGTCTTTTCCTTATATGTGCATTTTTTGGCTTTCTTTGTCTCTGTCTGTCTCTCTCTCTCACACATCTGACACATTCAGCTTACTGGCTGTGCATACATTACACTTAAGATTCCTGCCTTTGGGAAGTAGACAAGAGGCAGAAAATAAACATAAAGATGTGCTGCAGTGGGCGGTGGTAAGCATTTGGGAAGTGATCAAAGAAGCCATCACTAGTGAGTCAAGACCCAAGTAAATAAATGTATGGGTCAGCTTTTGGGACAAAAGACCTGACAGCCAAAACATAGAGGTTCTCTATGTACATATGTGTTCATAGTTTCAGTCCATGGTCCACTGGCTCCAAAGCAGAGACATCATGGCACAAGGATGTAGTAGAGCAAAACTTTACAGGGGCAACTGAGTGCAGAGAGACTGCCGGCAAGAGATAGACGCTCCAGCCGAGTGTGGTGACATCCACCTGAAATCCCAGCCATTGGGAGGCTGAGGCAGGAGGGTCACCACAAGTTTGAGACCAGTCCGGGCTACATAATGAGTTCAAGATCAGCATGGACTGTAAAATAAGACTATATATCAAAAAACCAAAAGAGAGAGACGAAGTTATAGCTTCCAAAGGCTCACCCCTGAGATCCCTTCTTAGCCCTCCCTTCTGACAACACACTGAGCTAGGAACATCAGTGGGTTAATCTGCTGATGCCTACAACATGCCTGGGATCCCAAATCTATCCAGGAATCTAGCTGAGCTGACCATTAAAATTAATGGGCATGGTGAGGGAGAAATGATTTGTACACAGCCGGGGGAAGAAGATGCCAGGCAGCAGCCACAGCAGCTTCAAGAACCAGGCAGTGAGAGCAGCCACATGGTGCCTACACTCTCAGAAGAAATAAGGATGTCCGCGGGAACAGACAGTGACCGGGGCCACACGCATTGTGCGGTTTGGTCACTGTTGTGATGCTGGGGATGGAACTCTTGACTTTGCACTTATGAGGCAGGCACTAGAACCACAGAACTAAATACCAGGCCCAAGACTTGGTTTTTAATCTGAATGAGGTGAGAAGCCCATGTAGGTTTGGGACAACGGAGTGACATGCGTTGACAGAGATACTAAAAGATTATGCCACATGCACAGAATCCCAGCGCTCGGAAGGCTGAGTCAGGAGGAGCACACATTCAAAGCCAGCTGGACTACAAAGTGGGAGGCCGGCTCGAAAATAAATTTTTCAGAAAACAATTTGCTGATGGATGTGAGAGGAAAAGGGTTAAATGTGTCAGCAAGATGTTTGGCCCAAGTGTCTGGAGGGACAGAGTGGCCATTCCCCGCAGTGCTGCAGACCCAGAGGAGGCAGGGTGGGAGGGCAGGCGAAGCAGCTTTGGTCCAGGTTCACTTCTGAGACATGGACTGGAATCCAGGTGGCAGCGTCAGGGAGGCCGGCAGGTGTGGAGGCACAAGCGCCCGGTGACAGGAAGCTGTCTGGGCTGCAGATCTGGAGAGGGAGCCATTACCCTACTGGGGCAGCTAGAGCTACGAGGCTTTCCTTCCAGAAACATTTTTTTTTGAGACAGGGTCTTGCTTTGTAGTTAAGGCTGGCCCTGAGCTCAGCCTCAAACTCACATCACAGCAATCCTCCTGCCTCTGCCTCCCGAGTGCTGGGATTACAGGCATGAGCCACCACGCCCGGCACTGTGGTATGTGTTACTGGTTGTTGCTGGGCGTGAGTCTCCATGCCCAGTATGGTATGTGGTTACCGGGGATTGAACCCGGGCCCTTGCGCTTGTAAGACAGGTGCTGGAACCACTGAGCTAAATCCCCAGCCCCAAGAAACATTCTTGAAATGTTGGGTGTAAAGTATTTGTTTTTGTAAATTGCCTATTTTAAAGGCAAATAGGGGAATTGCTGTTTTCCCGCCTGTCGTACATTGTTTTGTAGAGAAAATTACATTGTATTTTATCTTTAAAGTGCATTTCGGTCTCTCGTTAGAATTACTTTTTTTTGAGATAGGGTCTCACTTTGTAGTTCAGGCTTGCCCCGAGCTCAGCCTCCAACTCACATCACAGCAATCCTCCTGCCTCTGCCTCCCGAGTGCTGGGATTACAGGCGTGAGCCACCACGCCCGGCACTGTGGTATGTGGTACTGGTTGCGCTGGGTGTGAGTCTCCACACCTAGTATGGTATGTGGTTACTGAGGATCGAACCTGGATCCTTGCGCTTCCTGGATCCTGGAACCACTGAGCTAACTCCCCGAGCCCCCATGGCCTATTTTATTTTATTTATTTATTTATTTTTTAGGTTTTTTGAGACAGGGTCTTGCTTTGTGGTTCAGGCTGGCCCTGATCTCAGCCTCTAACTCACATCACAGCAATCCTCCTGTCTCTGCCTCCCAAATGCTGGGATTACAGGCGTCAACCACCATACCCAGCACTGTGGTAAGTGGTACTGGTTGCTGCTGGGCGTGAGTCTCCACACCCAGTATTGTCTGTGGTTACCGGGGATCGAACCCCGGTCCTTGCTCTTACAAGACAGGCGCTGGAACCACTGAGCTAATTCCCTGGCCCTGGGCTATTTTATTTTGAAACAGGTTTTGGTTACACTTTCCCGGATGGCCTCAAACTTGTGATCCTTCCTGTTTTAGTCTTCTTTGTAGCTGGGATTACAAGCATGCACCACGATGCCTGGGTTTTTGAAAAGTTTGACTTAAGGTATTTTCCACTTAGGAAGGATCTGTTGGGATGATACGATGGATAAAATCCAAGTAAGTGGGTGCATTAGTTTCTTTTTGCTGCTGTGGCAAGTTAGTGAGTTAAAACTACAGCAACGTAGCACTGGTGTCCTGGAGTCCTGAAGTTAGAGATCAGTATGTTTGCACCAAATCAGGACAGCGCAGGCAGGACCGTGTCCCCCGCGGGGGCTCCAGGGGACGGCTGTTCTCTGCTGTATTCCAGTTTCTGCCTCTGTGGCCACATCACCTTTTCCTCTTCTGTGGGCATCTACTCTCCCTCTGACTCTTAAAAACAGCTGTGATAAGTTTTAGGACACCCTTAGGCAATCCAGAATAAGAAAATCCAACTGTGCACAGACCCTTTTCCTCATAAAGCACCATTTTCAAGTCCAAGGTACAAGATCTGATATCTGCGGGTGTTGTTATTCAGTCTATTATAGTCACCTGAATAATTTTTTTTTTTTAAATCTTTGAGACAGAACTTGCTATGTGGTCCAGGCTGGACTGGAACTTACTCTGTAGCCTAAACTGACCTTGAACTCATGGCAATCCTCCTGCCTCAGCCTCCTGAGTCCTGGGATTATAGGTGTATACCTGCATGCCCAATCACCTAAATTATTTTTAAACTGGGGCTTTAATATACATTAATATCTTTTTTTTTTCTCCTAGGGGTTGAATCCAGGGTCTCAAGTATGCTAATCACATACTTTACCACTGAACTACATCCCCAGCCCCTACATGTTTTTAGTAGCAAACAATTCCTTCTTTTTCCCTTTGGCATTAATTAAAGTGTTTCACAAAGGGTGAAATTACACTTAGGCGTAGTGGTGCATGCCTGTAGTCTCAGCGCTCCAGGAGCATGAGACAGGAGGACTACAAGTTTGAGCCTGGCCGGGGCAACGTAACTACTAAAACCTGGCTGAAAATTTTCAAAAGAGCTGGGGATGTGGCTCAGTGCAAAGACCTAAGGTTCAGTCTCTAATGCTATGGCGTTCTATGGCTAAGAAATATGCCCAGTCTGTCCCAATAGCAATTGGCCAGTGGAGCTGAAGACAGAAAGTGTCACCAGGGTGAGTGTAGGACGATCCTCCAGGCCTTGCCCTCGGGTTCTCGGGGACTCACCACCGCCCCCTGTCGGCAGAGGCCGGCACAGCGGCAGCGGTCCTCGTTTTACCTTCACTGCAAAGGGACCGAAGTGGCTGAAGGATCGCTCTCCCCTCTCCTGCCCAAACATAAAATTTAAAAATAAGACAGAGGGTGAAAGAAAAAAAGAAGATTCCTACGAAGTAACTTTAGCTACTTCCTTTGACAGAGTGAACTTCAGGACTAGAAAAGGAAAACGAATACAAGTTTATTAGGCATCTAGCAGAGATGAGAATTTATGAGAAGTAGCCTATATTGAACAACTAATTTGAAATTAATAAATACCTATAAATGGCAGATTTCTGAGGAAAATAAGAGAAAAGTATTTTGAATAAGCTGCTGTTTTATTTGTGGCACAATCGATAATCTTGGTAAATTTTTAAATACTGTTTAATGAGAAATAAATGATCATTTCTTGCCAGAATTTTCTAGGTGACTAGGAAAATTCTGTTGCAAGAACACTATCATGTAGCATGACTCCTTTTTACTTTACCTTGCAGTTAATAGTTGCAGGTATTATGTTATTATTCTTTTTTTTTTTAGACAAGGTCTCAACATTACATAGCCCAGACTGGCCTTGATCTCAGCGATCTTCCTGCCTTAACCTCCTGAGTACTGGGATTACAGGGTGCACTACCACTCCTAGACTGCAGCTGTTATGTAAACAACAAGTTATTTGTATTTTGTCTTTGTTTGTAGCAGTTTTTAAATTTTAAAAAATCATAAAAGTAAAATTTGTATTTATTGTTAGCTTATTTAAAATAACAATAATGACCAGCTGTAGTGTCTCACATCTGTAATCTCAGCACTCAGGAAGCAGAGGCAGGAGGATTGCTGTGAGTTTGAGGCTAGTCTGGGCTACATAGTGAGTTCAGGGCCAGCCTGAACTACAAAATGAGGCCCCGTAAACAAACAAACAAACAAACAAAAAACAACAATAATGAAAAATTCCTACATCTTTGGCTGTAGACCCCCCCGGGTTTTCCTACATGAAGCAATTTGTACCACACCATTGTCAATTCATTTCTATTTTATGGGCCTGTACTACACAACTACAAGCAATCCCACATTAAAGACATTTTCTGTACTTAAAGAGAGACCTGATAAATGGGTCTACAGACAAGAATTGCCCTACGATTTGACATTTTAATCAAGAAAGGACTTAACACCTGCATAATAGCCAAACAGGAACAGACACAGAGATTTAAATACATACACACAATTATATTTTGTTGGAATTGAGGAATTAATTTTTTTTTTTGCAAAACTGGAGATCAAACTCAGGACCTTGCCCTTGCCAACAGGTAGTGGCACCACTAAACTATACCCCCAGCCTCAGGAATTAATATTTAATAAAACACATTTAGTAGCAAAGCATTGATTTTTAACAGTTGCCCTTTACCGGGTGTGGTGGTGCACACTTGTAATCCCAGCACTGAGAAGGCTGAGGCAGGAGGATTGCAGTGAGGGCAAACCCAGCCTGAACTATAAAGTGAGACCTTGTCTCACAAATGATAGCAACAATAATGACAACAACCCTACCTTTTAACAGGTGGGACAGAGCCAAAAGAACACAGGAACGAACTAAAAAGACTTACTGATGTCCAATTTGAGTAACTTTGTGTGTGTGTGTGTGGGGGGTAGGGACGAACTCAGGGCCTTTATACTGAGTTATATGTCCAGTACCCTTCTTGTTTTTTATTATTATTTATTATTATTATTATTATTATTATTATTATTATTTCGAGGAAACTAAGTTGTTAAGTTACCCAGGCCAGGCTCAAACTTGTTATCCTCCTGTCTCAGCCTCCCACAGTGCCACTACAGCCAGCTAAAAAGGGAAGTATTTTCATATTAACAGGTTGTAACCGTTTTTATTTCTTCTCTCCTCAACCTTTATTTTGACAAGCTGAAAGTCAGTTGCAACAAGTTTCTCCTTCCGGTCTCTACACACTGAGTTATAAATGCTGCACCCACCCCACCCTGATCCCAGCAGTGTCAGATGGTGGGTGAGGGGGTGCCGCATTTTTAATAGATAAACAAGGGATGCTGCTGCCACATCTGTCAGCGACTCCCCGATACAGACTTCCCTGTGCCACTGGGTCAGTGTGCTGCAAAAGTCACCTGAGTGGTTGGCATTTTAATGTAGTCCCTAACAGGTAACCTGACAGACCTAGGAATACACACCTGTCTTGAGGACACGTTCAAGACCGCAGCAATACCTCAACCTCTGACCACAGTACACCTCCGTCCGCTTCTGACGGGCCTGTATCTCCTGCTCGCTGGTCCTGAAATACTTTTCTGGGATAAGACTGCAGGAAGCCATAGTATGTGTGTTGGAGGTGGGTCCCAACAGTAAGAATAGTAATTGCAAAGGGCCTTGAAAAACTCATATACTATGCCTCGTGGGAAGTAAGAGGAGTCCCAGAGGAGCTGTAATGTTTTGCTTTAGAAGTGCCAGGAATATTCTAGGAATAAAGCTAGAATTAAATAGAATCATGCAGACTGTGCTATGCTCATTTTTGTTTTTGTTTTTGGAGACAGGGTCTCATTTTGTAGTTTAGGCTGGTCCTGGATTCACTATGTAGCCCAGATAAGCCTCGAACTCACAGCAGTCCTCCTGCCTCTGCCTCCTGAGTGCTGGGATTACAGGCGTGAGCCACCCCTCTGGCACTATGCTTTTTCATGAGATATTTACAAAGGCGAGTTGAGCCTTTCTTAGGGGCTTTTATACACAAACTAGGAGAGTTTTCAATGGAAAGGGCCTCATTGGAATGTAGCCAAAAACAGTGGGTTGAAAAGTTCCTCATGATTTTGGGTTTTTGTTCTTTTTTTTCTGAGCAGAGTCTCACTGTGTAGTTCCGGGTGGCTTTGAACTCTATGTGGCCTTGGCTGGCCTCAAGGCAATCCTCCTGCCTCAGCCTCACGTTGTTTTGTTTCATTTCTAGGCAGGTTTTGATAAGTGACCAAGTTGCTCGGGTCAGGTTCCCGAGAGTGGCATACGTAGGTGTGTGCTCCTGTGCGTGGCTGTGATTTTGATTGTGATGTGACTGTCCCCCATTCCACATCCCACAAGACCCCACCTTTGGAGGTTGCCACTCTTTTGAGCACATATACCATCACAGACCTGTGTAGCCCACAATTATTGTTGGCCTTTAGTTTTTCTTTTGAAATTTTTATTAGTACATTTTTATAGTCCATAACAATTACATTCATTGTAAGGAATGGGCACATTATATGTAACAAATCTCAATTCTTTTTTTTCCCCTTTCCCCTCCACTCCTATTTAAACAATTCTATTTTCTTTAGTTTTTATCAAGATAATTATCATAAACGTATTAACAGCCAGACTAAGTGACCAAGAACATATAACATACATAAAACAGTTATCCTAAATCAGAGTACACTTCTAGATATATTGGCTCTGCTGGGCTACAATGAATTCTCTCTCTCTCTCTCTCTCTCTCTCTGTTAACTAATGTCATTTATTTTTCAGTTTATTTATAGAAGGGAATCCATGTGATATTTAAGCTTATTTGTCTAATTTACCTTTTTTTTTTGGTAGTATTGAGGATGGAATGCAGATTTCTTGTGCTTCAAAGGCAGGTGTGGTACCACTTGAGCTAAATTCCCAGCCCTTGATTTACTTAATTTAACATAATAAGCTCAAGGTACATGTGTTCTAAAAATGATTCAAATTAGTAATACTCCACTGTGTACAAACAGTACATTTTCATCCTTTCGTCTGTTGACAGTCCAATGCACTGCTTCCAAGATTTAGCTATCATGAATTATGCTGCCATGAAACATGGGTATGAATGTAACACTGAAATGTGATATTGTTCATTCTTGAGAAGATACTTAAAAAGGGAGGAGCTGGGTCAAATGGAATTTCTCTTTTTAGTTTTGAGGAATTTCCATTCTGTTTCCTATAGTGATCATACCAGTTTACAGTCCCACCATCAATCAAGAAAAGTTCCTTTTCGGGCCGGGGGTTTAGCTCAGTGGTTCTGGCGCCTGTCTTGCAAGCGCAAGAGCCCGGGTTTGATCCCCAGTAACCACATACTATACTGGGTGTGGAGACTCACGCCCAGCAGCAACCAGTACCACATACCACAGTGCCGGGTGTGGTGGCTCACGCCTGTCATCCCAGCACTCGGGAGGCAGAGGCAGGAGGATTGCCGTGATGTGAGTTTGAGGCTGAGCTCAGGGCCAGCCTGAACTACAAGGCGAGACCCTGTCTCAAAAACAAAACAAAACAAAACAAAAAGTTCCTTTTCCCCACAGCCTTTCCAGCATTTGCTATTGTTTGATTTCTGGAGTGAAATGGAACCTCTGTGTTGTTTTATTTTTGTTCACTTATTTATTATTATTATTTTTTTTTATTATTTTTTTTTTTGCTGTACCAGGGATCAAACTTGTCCCTTGTGCTTCCAAGGTAGGCCTGCTACCACTTGAGCTAAATACTCAGTCCTATAGTATATAGTGATTTATTTATTTATTATTATTATTTTTTGTGGTACTTGGGATCAAACTCAGGCCCTTGAGATTGGAAGGTAGGCATGGTACCACTGAGCTAAATCCTTGGCCCTTGGTGTTGTTATAATTTGCATTTCTCCAATGGCTAGGGATGTTGAACATTTCATGTATTTATTGGCCATTTGTATTTCTTGCTTTCTTTTTTTGGTACTGGGGATTGAACTCAAGACCTTACACTTGCCAGGCAGATGTGGTGGTACCACTGAGCTACATCCCTGGCCCTATTTGTAGTTTGTTTGTTTGTTTTTTTAGACAAGGTCTCACTTTGTAGTTCAGGCTGGCCCTGAGCTCACTATATAGCCCAGGTAAGCCTTGAACTCACAGCAATCCTTCTGCCTCTGCCTCCTGAGAGCTGGGATTACAGGCATGAGCCACCACGTCTGGCACTGTGGTATATGGTACTGATTGCTGGTGGGCGTGAGTCACCACACCTGGCATTGTTGTATGTGGTTAGTGGGGGGTCGAATTTGGGACCTTGCACTTGCAAGGCAGGTGCTGGTACCACTGAATTAAATCCCTGGCCTTGCAAGGATTTTGGTTTTGTTTTTTTAATCTGAGAAGTGTCTACTCATTTTGGACACCCATTTTTTGATTGAGCCTTTAAATCTGAGGGGAAGTGTCTAAATTTTTTAGCTCTTTATATATTCTAGATACGAGTTCTATCTGAGGAGTAGCTGGCAAAATTTTTTACCATTTGGTAAGTATTTTCTTCACTCTGTTGGTGGCTTCTTTTGCTGTGCAGGCGATTTTTAACTTGTGGTCCCATTTGTTGATTCTTGGTGCTGTTTACTGTGCAACCGCACTTCTGTTTAGAAAGTCTTTGCCTATGTCTTCAAGAGTTTTACTTATTTTGTCTTCCAGCAGATTGTTTGTTTTAACTTTTAGATCACCAACCCGTTTTAATTTTAGTTTAGTGCACGGTAAGAGACAAGGGTCTGTGTTCAATCTTCGCTACAAGGAAAGCCAGCTTCCCAACGCCATTTGTTAAACAGACTATCTTTCCTCCAGCAAAGTATGCAGCACGCTACTCCTCTGAGCTTATCACTGTTTCTGGAACTTTTCTCTTTGTTCCATTTTCCTACCCTTTGTACCCCACCTTTTTTATGCGTGAACAGAACTGCAGGCTGTAGGTTGATAATGGGATATTTCTAAAACCTATCTTTAAGGTTCTTTGTAAGTGAATGATACAACTACATTAGTTGAAAAGAAACGGATACATTTCTCCTCCCCTTTCCCTGGCTGAGGACAACCCGGCTTGAAACATTCTTAAACAATGACCAGTAGATGGCGCGCTCCTCCCTCAGTGTGAGCCAGTTATGAATGAAGACACTTTCCCAGCCCCCCTCCCACTACTAATCCAAGCCTGATTGTAGAGAATACTAATCCGTTCCCAATTCCTTTCCAGGTCGCTTGAATTCATTCTCATCTCTCTACTCTCTGTCTCATTCAGAGCCTCCTCATTCAGTCTCCTGTGCTGTGAGAATAATATAATGACCTCTGCTTTTGATATCCAGTCCTAACTCATCCAGCACATTTCCATCACAGCAACTTTCCAGAAACACATTGTCAATCTCTGGCTTTAAAATGATGTCAGAGACGGGCTGAGGAGAGAGGGATTATTTCTGGCCAAAGGGATGAACAGAAGGCTGGAGGCAGAAAAGAGAGGCCTTCCGCAGCCACTGGATCAATCTACTGCAGACTGAAACCATTCAGCAAAAACATTGTCTATATTTAATGTGTGAAGATATTAGGGATTGTTGTCATCTGTCCCTAAACCACGCAGTATACCATCTACATGGCATTTACATTGTGTTCCCTGTCATATGTGATCCAGAGACCGTGTACATGGGAAGATGAGGGTAGGCTGTGCATAGATACAATGCTTCCTCAGAGCTTGGCACCCACAGGGGGTCCTGGCATGAGTGTCCCGTGGACACACAGGATGCTGTACAGCAATTTATAGAGGAATAACACCTTACTATGAAATCTCCTGGGAGAGTTTTGAAAATCAGAATCCGTGGCAGGAAACCTCTAGGCCAGGAACAAAGCCCACTCATTTGTGTGCAGGCGTAGGTGGGGACCAACAGCACATGGCCTAGGTGTACCTGTGAAGTTCAGCATTTGCCCCAGGCAAAGCCACTACACTTGTCAAGTGAGAAGTAGAAAAAAGGAAAAACAGCTTGAGCTTCTTTTGGTACCACAGGCTCTCAATGTGTTATTATTCAACACTACAGTCTCAGATTTAGATTTTTCCACCTCGAGGAATTTGGTTTAGCTTCAATTAGTCACTGTGAGTACTTCTGAGCCAGCTCTGGGAAGTATTTATCTAGAAAACAGTTTTCACTAAAATGTAAGCTGGATACAGGGTGTCATCTTCCCAGCAGGCTTTGCTCACAGGGTTAGACATTTACTCCAGCCATCTGGATGACTTCAGCCACAAACTCAACATTGTTATGTTGCTTAATGACTTACTAATCTTCATCAAAATTATATATATATATACATATATATTATACACACACACACACGCACACACACACACATATATGGGTTTTTTAATCATTTTGTAATTCAGGCTGGCCCTGAACTCACTATGTAGCCCACACTGGTCTCAAATTCACAGCAATCCTCCTGCCTCAGTCTCCTGAGTGAGGGGATAACAGGCATGGGCCACCTTGACCTACAAAATATAATATCAAGACCATCTGTATCCCCACCCAAGCTCTATGAGTAGCTGCAAGACTTTAAGTGTGAATGCTTTTTGGAGAAAAGATGATGAATATGGGTTATTCTCAAGCAGGCGACTGATGTGTTTCTTAAATGCAGCAATTTTTCAGAAAAACAACCTCAAAAAAATACCAGACAAATGAAAAACAGACTTCAGCAGTTACATGCTGCTTCCTGAGTAACTGAAGAATGTGCTTCTTGTGGTTAAAATGAGGGATCTGTTTAATATGGATGAAATACCAACACTCCAGACATTTTCATTGACATTTCACTGTGACTTTTTGAACTTAGGAGTGCTGACACGAAACCCTATTCTTTCTGCTCTGCGAAGCCTGCAGTCCGATTGCAGAGCCAGGCAGGAGAGGTAACAGCCGACATCGGGGTTTATTCTTTCTGTTGTGTTAGTGGTTCATTTCACTTACACTACCAAACGCCCTGTCTGGCAGGATTCCGTCTCTGAAACCATTAAGGAATTTTATTATTATTATTATTATTATTATTATTATTATTATTTGAGCTCGCAAATCCTATTCCTCTCCAGCATTAGCCTTGCTTACCGACCCAGGAGAAAAATCTTCGTTTTAGGCATTTTTAAAGATTTTCCAAAGGTTAAGGGTCATTCGTGTATCTTGGAACCAGCAGCCTCCCCACTACTCCCAGAGGCCGGACTGAGGCCCCAGTGCCCGCACCCGGGCACTTCTGTAAACAGACTCTGGGCCAAAGGGGTAGAGAGCAGCCCCCCACCCCCACCCCACGCGCCCCGCTCTTCTGGGGGCCAGCCCTGCGTCTGGCAGCGGTCGGAAAGACATGCTGTTTTGTTTAAATCCTCCACATTCTTTGCCATCTCTCCATTGGCCGGATGGGGCTACCCTCCCCGCCGGCCGCCGCTGATGTCAGCCTCGTCGCGCTCGCCCCGCCCGCACCCACCTCGCCGGCCCAGGCTCACCGCTGCTCGGCGCGACTCCGGGCCCGGCGCGGGGGCTGCGAACTCCGGGCGCGCGGCGCCGGCGGAGCCGAGCACTCGCGCGGGGACACGGAAGGCGCTAGCACCCTCCTGCCGCTCCCAGCCGCCAGCCGAGCTCGGAGGCAGCGCGGCTCCGGCCAGGCAGCGCCGAGACGCCTGCTCGTCCCTCTTCTCGCCCAGCCGAGCCTCGGAGCGCTCGCGGACCGGCCCTGAGAAGGGCAGGAAATCTGTTTACCGCGCGGGGAGAGGAGCCGAGCGAGCCTTTGTCTGCAAAGCCGGCCTCCTGGTCGCGCTGCGATGCGCCCCTGGTGACACTGGCCGGGCGCACGGCCAGAGGAAGGGGTCGCCAGGCGCAGCCGGCTCGGAGGCGCGTCGAGCAGGTGACCGTGCGTTCGCGGTCTCCGCGGCCCCCGCCCCTCGCCCGCGGGCTGGCATGTCCTGAGCGGCGGCCGCGTCGCGCCGTCTCCGCGGGTCTCCCTTCCCTGCGCCCTGACTTTGCAGCACCCCGTTCCTGGAGCACCGGCCTCGGCCAGGGAGGAGGCGGGAGCCCCGCACACCGGCACACCAGCCCTGACATGCTCCCGGGAGGACCGGAGGGAGCCCGGAGCTGAGCGCAGAGCCCTGCCCGCGCCCGCGGCAGCCGCTTCCATTGGGCGCCGCTCCCCGCCGCCGCCAGGGTCCGCGGCCGGCCGGACCATGCTGCTGAAGGAGTACCGGATCTGCATGCCGCTCACCGTGGACGAGGTAGGCGCCGCGCCCGGCCTCGCCCACTGCGCCCGCCGCCGCCTCCCTGCGACCGGCCCACTGCGGGCGGCGGGAAGCCCGGGTGGAGCCCGCGCCCCGGGGATGCGGGAGCAGGGCAGGCCCTGAGGTGGCGGCCCTGAGGTCGCGGCTCCACTTGTCACCCTGGGGGCTGCGGGGAGGGGACGCTGGGTGGGGCAGGGGCTCCACACCGGCTCTTGGAGGCGCCCACAACCAGACTGCCGAGGAATCGATGCGCCAGGGGAGCCGCTGCGCCCCTCCCTCCAGTTCCCAACCGAATCGGAGCAGCAACGGGGAGCCCGGAGCCCTGCCCGGGTCGCCGGCCCAGCCTCCCGGCCCGCCCTCCGCGTGAGGGCGGCGCGGGAAGAAGCCCGAGCCCACAGCGGGGCCCCGGAGCCCTTAGAGTCCGTGCGCGCCCCGACAGCTCCATGTCACCGTCAGCCGGTGCGCCACTCCTGCCACGCCTGCCCTTCGGGGGCTCGTGCCTGGGCTCGTCCTCTCTCTGAGCGCCTGGCTCGGAAACTTTGTCTCGAGTTCTTCCGCCGGGGGAGCGTGGTCCGCGGGCGAGCCCCGAGCGAGCGAGCGAGCGAACGGCGACGCGGGCTGCGGGGCGGCCACAGGAGGGCGCCCCCGCTCCGGCGCCGCCGCGGCGGGCTGGGTTCGGGCGGCGCTCGGCCTGCGCGCGGCTCCCGAGCTCCTCGGGCGGCGCGAGCCCCGTGTCCAGGAAATGGTGACTCAGGGAGGGCTCCTCTGGCCCGGGCTTCCCTTTCGCTCCCTCTTTCCTCACCTTTTCGGTGTTCACCACCACTTTGCGTCTGTCCGGGGACCGCGAGGGAGCGCGATGCCAGTCGAGGCAGTTTGCAACTGCAGTGTGGTTTGGTGTGGCAACAAATATGAGGAGCGACCCAGACCGTATTTGTAATTCAGTACAGTACATTACATCTATCAGATAGTGTTGGTTACTGAGCCACTACTCTGAAATGGGCCGGGTGGTTTTGTTTACATTGGACCGAAACAGGGCTCGCAAGGGGATTTTCGTCATCTGGCGAAGACCCCAGGACCATGCAAGGCGAGATCAAAGTAGTTTACAGAACGTTTCACGGGGACAGTGGCTCGGCAGAGCCAAAGGGCTTGGGAGGTGGCCGGCGCCAGATCAGGGTCTGGAAGGGTGCAGCCATATGGGAAGCAGAGTTAGGGGTGCGTCTGACCTGGTAAATGGAGAAGCAGCTTACAGCTTTGTGGAGAAAGAGGAAGGCAAATGAGCGGAACTGGTGAACTGGAGAATTTGCAGCTTCCCACCCAGTGGGCCACGAGTCTGGGGGTGGTTCAGTTAGGGCTGAGTAAACTCTTCTGTCCCCTGCTTGGGGGACAGCACTGTGGGTAGAAGTTGGATAATGTTGGGACTGGGTGCAGTGCTCAAAAATGCAAGATGTAGTCAAGTAAAGAGCCAGTTCTAGAATCTTCTTTCTTAATTCTCGTTGGTTCTCTCCTCGGACTTTTTCAGATGCCCAGGCAGAGCACTTTCTTACCTTTTTCTTTTTCAATACCCACAAGTACCCGGTGAGGTAATCTCATTTGAGTGGTATAGGTGGAGGCCCTTTCTTAATTGGCCGACAAAATCAGACTCCACCTGTAGGATAATGTGTAATTATAAATTATTAAATGTATAATTCCTTTGGATTAAAATCAGCATGCTTCAGTTTGAGTGAGGTCATTTTCTGAAGTCTCCTTTGTCAGAGAAGCAAAGGAGGCAACTGAAATAGGAGGTTTTAACTCGAAAGAATTCAGATGAGCCAAATCCTATGATGTTTAAGGAAAGCCGGCTCAGCTTGCCAGAGGTTAGACCCCCCCCCAACCTAAACTAATAGGGGCCCCATAATCTCTCCACCTTCTCTTTTTGCCCTGTGTCCTTCTGGTCTTAACACTGAAAACTGGGGGAACAATTTCAGTGTCTTCTATAAACTTTGGTAGACTTCTGGGTGCTTTCATTATGTTTCACCCCTCGATTCACGCTGGACCTGATGGAACCTGCGTGGAGCTTCTGGCTCATGGAAGTTGAACCTTCACGGTTAATTAGTAGCCCTGTCTGAGTTTTTGCAAATGAAGCAAAGGTCTGTGTCAGTGCCTGTTCTTTGTCCCTAGCCTGAAACCATTTTCCCATTTCACTCCCTGCTGATGGTGGGGAGTCAGCGAACTGGTGTGTTATTACCTGCATTTAACAGACATGTGTACTGAGGCTCAGGGGGTTAAAGAGCTCCTGGCCACACAGCTATTTAATAGCCAAGCCAAAAGGAGTGCCCTGGTCAGGCCCATTATTTGCTTTTCCTTAGTCTACTCTTTGCCCATCACTAGTGAGAATCATTTTTGAAAACAGATAAAGTAGGCACCATCAAGTAAACAAAAAAAAAATCAAAGGCTTCTAAAATTGTTCCAGAAAATACTGACTTCTACTATTTCTCCAACCTTGAGCTGACACTTGAAATATTTGCAAGATATAAGGAAACAGAATAACTCAAGAGATAAAGAAGTGAAAACTGAGCTATAGTCTAGAGCAGAGTGGTGGTAGATGGTGTGCTTGTGTGTGTGTGTGTGTGTGTGTGTGTGTGTATTTGTCTTTGAGCACTGACTTTAGGGCTGGGGTGTAGCTCAGTGGTAGAGTCCTTGCATAGCCTGTGCAAAGCTCTGGGTTCCATGTCCAGTGCTGGGAAAAGAGATTTCAGAATAAAGAATTATGAGAAGTACCATTGCATGGAATAATTTTAGTTGAAAAACCTCACTGGACATTGTCTCCTCGTGTGTGTTAAATGTGGATTTCTCTGAACTAAATATAAGCCTGTTGGAAAGTTATGGACAGAGAAGTTCCCTGGGGGGTGTTAGTTGCTATAAAAAGAAAATTGTCATTGTCTTCATTCGAAACATTTGGTGACACAGATTCTAGCATTTTAGACTTGGAAGAGCCGTTGAGTGGAGATAGTTTGTAGATAAGCCGTGTCATTTCACAGAGCACTGAGGGCTGTCCAAGGCCTAGTTAGTCCTCTCGTGGCCAAGGGCAGAGTCCAGGCGGGAGTCCAGGTCTTCTGACGTGAAGCCATGTGACTGCAGGTCAGGGGGTCTACAATTTCTCCTGCCTTTGAGATTCCTGGCTGGAAGAAAATATTATCTCTAAGCCTTCTGTATTCAGCAGGTGACTTGGGGACCTGAACTGTGTTTACCTAGGAAGGAAGGGTGGCCATAGGACTTTTTCCGAAGGTGCTTTTGTTTGAAGGCTCACTGGTTGTCCTTACATGGTGTGTTTTGGGGGGTAGATTTTGGATGTGTGGGAGAATTCAAGACCTCTGACCCCAAGCTGTACCTTGGGGCTGTCGCTGGCCCCAAGGTCTTACTCCCCGTCCTCAGCATTCTCTGGAGCACTGTCTAAGGCAGGAAGGAGTCCTATATGTTTCCTTGCTTGATTTTCTTTTTTCTAAGTACTAGAGACTGAATCTAGGGGCACATTATCACAGAGCCTGGGAATCCAGGCCTACATATGTACACACACACACACACACACACACACACACATATATATGTGTGTGTGTGTGTGTGTACGTATGTATGTATCTGGGCATCATCTTGTTAAATTACCCAGACTGACTTGAGTGTTGTGACGCATACCTGCAGGCTGAGGCAGAAGGGTGACTGTGAGTTTGAGGCCAGCCTGGGCAATCTAGTGAGTTCAAGACCAGCCTGAACTACATAGTGAAACCCTGTCTTAAATAAAAGTGTAAATCAGGGCCAGGAATTTAGCTCAGTGGTTCCAGCGCCTGTTTTGAAAGCGCAAGGGCCCAGGTTCGATCCTCTGGTAACCACATACCATACTGGGTGTGGAGACTCACACCCAGCAACTATCAGCACCATACCACAGTGCAGGGCATGGTGGCTCACGCCTGTAATCCCTGCACTCGGGAGGCAGAGGCAGGAGGATTGCTGTGATGTGAGTTTGAGGCTGAGCTCAGGGCCAGCCTGAACTACAAAGTGAGACCCTGTCTCAAAAAACCTAAAAAAAAAAAAAAGAATAAATCGCCTAGCCTACTAAGTAACTAGGATTACAGGTGTGCACCACCATACCTGGCTTCTTCTTTTTTTTTTTTTTTTTTTTCCTGTTTAACGGTTCCCATCTAACTGTATTAACATTAATTTGTGTACTTTTAGGGATTTATTTGTGGCCTGTAGGGATTTGGTGCACAATAAAAGAAAATAGAAACACTCTCCTCCCCTTTAGGAGCAGAGGAGAGAAAGAAAAGGAAAACAGCTCTGCGCACAGAGTATTATGTTGTTCCTTGCCCTGGCGGGGAGCCTGTGCCCTTTATCCTCTGGGTCCCCGGAGAGCTTCTTACGTGCGTTTCTGAGAACAGATTTGGGGTCAGGGCGGTGCTACCTCTTCAGTGACATGAATGGAGATGCCGAATGTTCAGCAGTGCTTCTTGTTCTGGGTTTAAACGATTTATTATGCAACACATCTGCAAACAATATCCGGGGCTGAAGTTCCTGACAGATTTAAAAAAAAAAATTTTTTTTGGTACCAGGGTTCAAACTGTGGACCTGCCAGGACAGAGACTTTGAGTTTGAGGTTGCTATCAGTGTTGCTTCTGGTTTCACATAATGCCTTTGTATGTAAAACATAGTGCTTGTGAAAGAAAGATGACTATTTTGATTCTGTGTGTTTTTGTCCTCCACCATTTCTGGTTGATAGGCCAGGGATTTAGCCCAGTGGTTCTGGCGCCTCCAAAACGCAAGGTTCTGAGTTCGAACCCCGGTACCTCCCCCCAAACCCCCCTCTCCCCAAATTTCTGATTATTAGCCGAGTTGAGGGGGACTGCGCCAGGGCCTGAGTTTGATTTCAGAATAATGCGGGTAGCCTCCTGGGTCCGTTTCACAGGGAGAGGCCGGGGTTCCTCGGGAGCCCGGCTGTCTGGCTGAGGTGGGGTTTGGGGGGAAGGAGGCATGAATGGCTAAGCGCAGACCCTTCCCGCTCATGGCGCTGAGTGGGGCCGCCACCTCTCCGCAGCTCAGCGCGTGGACTTTGTGTATGAAGGACCCTGTTTCTCTGTGAGGGCTGCCTCGTGACATAGCTGACGATGAAACCAGCACTGAGGATGAAACCTGCACTGCTGTTAACAAACCTCTAGTTAAACGCGGTAATAACTTTTTTCCCGTAGTAGAAATCGAACCCAGAGCTGCTTACATGCTAGGCAAGTGCTGTCACCAAGCTGCGTCCCTAGGCTTTTTTAACTTTAATTTTGAGACTGAGTTTCACTGCGTTTTCCTGGCTGCCTTTAAACTTGAGATCTTCTTGCTTTGGTTGCCAAGTAGCTGGGCTCCCAAGCATGTGCCCCTGAGCCCGGCCTTTTACAATTTAATTTTTTTTTTTTTTTTTTTTTTTTACATAGACAACAAGCAAGTCCCTAAGGGAAAAGCCATCAGGAGAGCCGGGCATGGTGGTGCTCACCTGTAATCCCAGCACTCTGCGGGCTGAGGCGGAAACATCACAGGGAGTTTAAGTCTGGCCTAGACTACATAACAAAACCCTCTCTCAAAAAGCCAAAGAAGAAAAAAAAAATAAGAAATCTTGCATTTGATTAAGTATTATTGTTATTCGGAGAAAAGCAAGTAATCTTTATTTTGGAAAGGCGAGTTCAGTTATGTTAAGTGAAGAGAGTGCTATTTTTTGTAAGCAATTTTTAAGCTAATAATTTTTAAAATTTAAATTTTATTTTATTTTATCCTATTCCCTCCTCTCCTCATGTACAGAAGCTTGGTTTCTATTTTTCTTTCTATTTTCACTCTTTTATCATCCCTTCCTTTCTCCCTCTTCTCTTGTTCCCCTTTCCACTCAAATATTTTGTTCCCGTTTCCCAACATCCATGATACACTTCAGTCCTTATTTCCATTTTCAGTCTCTCACACCAGCGAAACAATACAGTATTTAGACATGTGTGTCTGATGTATCTCATTTAAGAGTGTGGTCTCAAGGTCCATCCATTCACCAATAAGCCTGAAGCTCACCCTTCTTTATGGCAGAGTAGTATTCCACTGCTAAAAAAAAACCCCACCCTCTTATCTTCCTTATCTATTTGTCAGTTAATGCACGTTTGGGCTGTTTTCAAGATTTAGTTATTACAAACAGTGCTGCTATAAGCATGGTTGTGCATATATCACTTTGGTAGGATGCTTTTAATTCTTTGGAGAAGAGGCCAAGAATAGCTGGGTCAAATGAAATTCTCTAGTTTTAGTTTAGTTTTTTTGTTTGTGTTTTTGTTTGTTTGTTTTTTGCAGTACCAGGGATCAAATTCAGGACCTCGCACTTGCAGGACAGGCATAGTGCAACTGATGTATGTCCCTACCCGCTAGTTTTAGTTTTTTGAGAAATCTCCAAAGTGGTTGCACCAGTCTATACTAGTCTATTTCAACAGTGGAGAAGGATTCCTTTTCCCCCACAGCCCGCCAGCATTCGTTATTGGTTGATTTCCTGATAGCAGCCATTCCTTTTGGAGTGAGATGGAATCTCAGTGTTGCTTTAATTTGCATTTCACGAATGACCAGTGATGTTGAACATTTTTTCATATATTTATTTGCTGTTTCTAATTCTTCATCTGAAAAGAGTCTTTTCATTTCAATTGCCCATTTTTGGATTGAGTCTTTAAATTTATGGGGTCTGATTTTTTTTTGTTGTTGTTGTTGTTTTTTTATATATTCTAGGACTATTAAGTCCTTCATCTGTTGAATAGCTGGTAAAAAAATTTTTCCCACACTGTGGGTTGTCTCTTTACTCTGTTGGTGGTTTCTTTTGCTCTGCAAAAGCTTTTTAAGATGAGGCCCCACTTATTGATTCTTTGTAGAATTTCCTGTGCTGTCGGGGTTTTGTTCATGTTGTGCTTATTCTGTATCCTCAAGCATTCTACCTATTCTCTCTTCCAGCAGACTTAGTGTTTCTGTTTTAATATTTAGATTTTTTTTTCTATTAAGGTAAGTTAATACTTAGATTTTTGATCTATTTCAATTTTTTTTTTTTTTTTTTAGGTTTTTGGAGACAGGGTCTCGCTTTGTGGTTCAGGCTGGCCCTGAGCTCAGCCTCCAGCTCACATCACAATCCTCCTGCCTCTGCCTCCCGAGTGCTGGGATTACAGGCGTGAGCCACCACGCCCGGCACTGTGGTATGTGGTACTGGTTGCTGCTGGGCGTGAGTCTCCACACCCAGTATTGTTATGTGGTTACCGGGGAATCGAACCCGGGTCCTTGCGCTTGCGAGACAGGCGCCGGAACCACTGAGCTAACTC
>PVIR01014097.1:0-10289 GCA_004026965.1 Petromus typicus | reverse complement strand
TCTATTTCAATTTTAGGTTAGCGCATGGTGAATGATATGGGTCCAGATTCAATCTTTGGCACGCAGAAAGACAGTATTGCCAGTTTATTAAAGAGGCTCTTTCTTCTAGAGAAGGTGTTTGGCTCCTTTGTTAAAGATTAGGTGACTGAGGACTGGGGATTTAGCTAAGTGGTTCCAGCATGTGCAGCGCAAGGTCCCAACTTCGATCCCCAGTGCCACATATCATGATACTGGGTGTGATAACTCATGCTCACTAGCAATCATACCACATACCACAGTGCTGAGTGTGGTGGCTCACACCTGTCATCCCAACACTTGGGAGGCAGAGGCAGGAGGATTGCCATGAGTTCAAGGCCAGCCTGGGCTACATAATGAACTCAGAGCCAGCCTGAACTACAAAGCAAAACCCTTTCTCAAAAAAAAAAAAAAAAAAGGTTTCTGAGTATGTCTGGAGTTGTTCCTGCATTCTCTAATCTGTTCCATTGATCCTCATATCTTCTTTTGCCAGTACCATGCTGCTTTTATCACAGTAGCTTTGCAGTATAATTTAAAGTCAAGGATCATGATTTCCCTAGCACCTTGCCTTTGTTCCCCAGAATTGCCTTTGCTATTCTAAGTCTCTTCTGGTTCCAAATGAATTTTAGGATTTATTTTTTAGTAATTCTATGAGATATGCTGCTGGAATTTTCTTTTTCCAGTATCAGGGGTTAAACTCAGGATCTTGTGCTTGCCAGACAGGCTCGGTGCCACTGAGCTACATCTTCAGTCCCTAGAACTTTGCTTGGGGTTGCATTAAATGTGTGTAACAATTATGGAAGTCTGGCCATTTTCACTATATTGGTTCTTCTTCTCCAAGAACAAGGGATATCTTGTTCTTTTCTGATATCTTCTTTGATCTCCTTTTTCAAAGAACTGTGATTTTCAATGGAGAGGTCTTTTACTTCCTACATTAGGTTGATTCTTAAGTATTTAATTTTCTTAAATGCTACTATGAAAGGGATTATTTCTCTGATTCCTCTCAGTGAGTTTATTGTTCATGTACAGGAGAGCTGTTTATTTTTGATTATTGACTTTGTATCCAGTTATGCCAATGACTTTGGTTATCAAGTCTAGAAATTTTTTGGTGGAGTGTTGGGGTCTTCCATCTAGAATATCATGTTGTCTGCAGATAATGATAGTTTAACTTCTTCCTTTCTTGTCCTTATTCCTTTTATTTCTCTTGTTTAATTGCTGTGGCCAGTGTTTCCAGAATCATATTGTTCATGAGTGGTGTCAGTGGACATCCTCATCTTGGTCCTGAGTTTAGAGTGAAAGCTTTCAATATTTTGTCCATATAGTGTGATGTTGGCTGTTGGTTTTCTATACACAGCTTTTATCAGATTGAGATATAGGCTATCTATATTGATTATCTGTAGGGTTTTTATCATGAATGACTGTTGGATATTGATGATCATATAGTTCTTATCTTTGGCTGTTAATACAGTGTATTACAATCTTGATGATTTGCTGCCAATATGGATTTCTTTCTTTCTTTCTTTTTTTTTTTTTTTGAGACAAGGTCTCCCTTTGTGGTTCAGGCTGGCCCTGAGCTCAGCCTCCAACTCACATCACAGCAATCCTCCTGCCTCTGCCTCCCAAGTGCTGGGATTACAGGCGTGAGCCACCACACCCAGCACTGTAGTACGTGGTACTGGTTGCTGCTGGGCGTGAGTCTCCACATCCAGTATTGTATGTAGTTAACCGAGGATCAAACCCGGGTCCTTGCGCTTGCAAGACGGGTGCCGGAACCACTGAGCTAAATCCCTCCCCCCCCCTTTTTTTTTTTGGCCAGTATCTCATTGAGGATTTTTGCATCTATGTTCATGTGGGAGATTGGCCTGTAATTCTCTTTTTCATTTGGATCCCTCTCTGCTTTTGGAATCAGGGTAATTCTTGCTGCCAGGAATGAATTTGGGAGTATTACTTTCCTTTTAGTTTCATTAAAGAGTTTCAGAAGTAGAAGCATTACATCTTCTCTAAATTTTTTGTTGAATTCAGCAATAAATCCATCAGGGCCTGAGCTTTTCTTTGTTGGTAGGTTTTTAATTACATCTTTAATTTCCTTGGCTGATGTTGGATTATCTGGAACTCTTATATCTTCTTGATTTAGTTTTGGTAATTCATATGTATCTAGGAATCTGTCCATATCTTCTGTATTTTCCATTTTATTAGAAAATAGGTTCTTGGGTAGGGATATAGCTCAATGGCATGTCCTTGCCTGCCAAGATTGATCCCCATTTTATTTAATCTTTCAAAGAACCAGTTCTTCAATTCACTGATTCTTTGTATTGTTTTCTTGTCTCCATTACACTAATTTCTGCTGTAATCTTTATAATTTCCTCTGCAGTTTAAGGTTTGGATTTGAGTTGCTCTTCCTTTTTCCAGGAGCTTGAGGTTCAACATTAGATTGTTAAACTTTTAATTTGATTAATTGATTTTTTTTTTTTTTAGGTTTTTTAGGTTTTTGAGACAGAGTCTTGCTTTGTAGTTCAGGCTGGCCCTGAGCTCAGCCTCAAACTCATCATAGCAATCCTCCTGCCTCTGCCTCCCGAGTGCTGGGATTACAGGCGTGAGCCACCACGCCCGGCACTGTGGTATGTGGTACTGGTTGCTGCTGGGTGTGAGTCTCCAACACCCAGTATAGGTATGTGGTAACCGGGGATCGAACCCGGGTCCTTGCGCTTGCAAGACAGGCGCCGGAACCACTGAGCTAAATCCCCGGCCCTAATTGATTTTTTTTTAATGCCAGAGATTGAACCTAGGGTTTTTTGGATGCGCACCAAGCACTCTGACACTCTGTCCCTGTGAGATAGTTTTCTGTTTCACTCTTAAGTACAGGATGCTGTGCAGCCATGCTGGCCTTGAACTCACCACCCACCTGTCCCAGTCTCCCAAGTTCTTGGATTACGGATGTGAGTCATGATGGCTGGTGCCCGTATGAGAGTTTTTAAAACATTCATATGTTCTCAGTGATCAACCTAAGGTATATCCACCATCCGTGAGTGTTAATTAAGAAAGTGTGGATGGGGGGAGAGGCCACAAAATGTTATTTATTTATTTAATTTTTTGTACCAGGAATTGAACTCAAGGCCTCAAGCTTGCTAGACTGGTTCTGCACTGCTGAGCTACATCCCCAGCCCAAAGGTTTTTTTTATGTAAAAATGTGTGCACAATGACCCTCCATACTTTTCAGGAGCAAAAATCACTAGAGAGGCCCATCCATGCTCACTGTTGCAGTTTCTAGCGTGAGGAGGGCTCACGTGCCCTGGTCGGCCTGCGTGGTCTTTGGACTGTTTTCTATAGCTAGGAGTGCTGTGTAGCTTGGAGGCAGCTGTGAAAGCATTTTGGAAGGAAGAGGGAGAGGGAGAAGAAAAAGGATCCAGATGCAATATGTAGTACCAGTCCCCAAGGTGAATGTAATCATGTATTGCAAATGCATAACAATAAAACATTTTTAAACAAATCCTGTTGAAAACTTGGTGGTACTTCTGCCCCCCTATTTGGAGAAAAAATTGAGTTCTACAAATCATCTGATTAGTAGTGAGAAGTCAGGAAGGTTCCAAGCATCTTTTTTCAAATTCAGTCCACTGGGAGAGGAAAGTGATTTTCAGAGTGCAGATCGCCAAGTACTTACCCTGTCTTTCCCTGGAAAAAAGGAATTTTGTGGGATTCCCAATTGGGAATTTTTTTTTATATAAGTTATAAGAAGAATGAAGCCCAAGTGTATTATAAATACTAAAACTATACACCAATCACATATGGAAAGTATAGATGTTTTAAAAAATTATCTTGAAATCTTTACTTTTTGTTGGTTTTGTACCAGAAATTAAACCACACCCTTCACACTGAGCTCCAAAATCCTAGGCCTTTTGATTTTTTGAGACAGAGTCTTGATATATAGTTTAGGCTGGCTTTGAGCTTACTACGGAGCCCAGGCTGTCATCATATTCACAGCAATCCTTCTGCCTCAGTCTCCTAAGTGCTGGGATTGCCGGTATGGAACAGTATACCGAGCAACAATTGCTAGAACCTTTTAACATTTTGAGACAGGGTAGGGCCAGGGATTTATTTAGCTCAGTGGTTTTGGTGCCTGCCTTGAATGTGCAAGGTCCTGAGTTTAACCCTCTGTAGTCCTCCCCACTAATTTTTTTTTTTTTTTTGAGACAGGGTCTCGCTTTGTGGTTGAGGCTGGCCATGAGCTCAGCCTCCAACTCACATCACAGCAATCCTCCTGCCTCTGCCTCCCGAGTGCTGGGATTACAGGCGTGAGCCACCACTCCCGGCACTGTGGTGTGGGGTACTGATTGCTGCTTGGTGTGAGTATCCATGCCCAGCATTATATGTGGTTACTGGGGGATCGAACCCGGACTCTTGCGCTTGCATGACAGGCGCTGGAACCACTGGGCTAAATCCCCAGCCCCCCTTATTTTTTTCTTTTTTGAGACAGGATCTTGCAAGTTACCAAGTTACCAAGGCTGGAGTTGAACTTGTGATCTTCCCGCCTCAGCCTCCCAAAGTACTAGGATAATAAGCATGCACTTCCATGCCTGGCTGAACATTTTACTTGAGTAGTACACACCCTCCAGAAAATTATAGTACATCCAGTCTGTTGCAGCAGCGCATACCTTCAGGGGGCGCTATTTACGTGGAACCCATTGGGAACGGAGACTTGTGATACTCCTTCAACCAACTGTCTCTGTTCTTTGACTCCCCCAGCTTCTGCCACTGTCATGTGCCAAAGCTTGAAAGTTTCAGAGCAAACTTGTACGTTTGTAAGAAGAAATGTCACCTCAGAATCATCCTTCTGGACATCTCCGTCTCTTACAGCTTTCCTGTGCTGGAGGTGTAGCTCAGTGGTAGAACCTTGTGTACCATGAGCAAGGTCCTGGGTTCAGTCTGCAGCACTGCACAAATAAATCCACAAATGAAATAGCGTTCCCTGTGTAAAATAACTTTCTTCTGTTAATCTCCATGTCCGCACCTGTTTATTTCCTTCGTAGTATTTACCATGACTTGTGCTTGTTTTGTTTCCTTATATGTCGTTCTTCTCCCTCACTGGCTTTTCAATATGTAATCCGCATAAGAGAAAACCGATCGACTATCTTAACTTCTTTCTCTTTCGCACTAAACCTGAAATGAGGCGTGTGTTTTCTGCTCGCGGCACATCCTAATGTGCAGTGGCCGCCACGCATACAGGCTGTGTGTGGCTGCGATTAACTTTGGTTGGTGTGGTTCTCCCGCTTGAACCTGGGGCCTGGCAGGGTACGTGTTTGCTGGATGGATGGATGGGAGGAAGCTAAAAAGCAGAAATCATTTAGGGAAGATGACCTAATGGGGTTTCTCTGCACCGTTTAATTTTTTTCACTTAGGTTTTATATTGCCTAAAATTGCACCAGTTAGATACTCCCTTCCTCAGACCGTCCCTTCTGTGCTAGGGAGAGGAACTCAGGGCCTCAGGAATGCTGGGCAAGCACTGTACTACTGAGTTACATCAATACTCCTGGAGAGATTCTTTTAATATTAAAAATATCCTCCTTTTAAAATTCCTTATAATACCTCTGAGATCAGAGGATATAGGCTACCTCCTTCCTAACTTCTGGAGAAGTAGATTAGTTTTTTACTTACTGTGTAACAGATGATCAGAAATTCATTTTTGGACCGAGGATTTAGCTCAGTGGTTCCCGTGACTGCCTTGCAAGCACAAGGTACTGTGTTTGATCTCTGGTAACCACATACCACAATGCCAGGTGTGCTGACTCAGGCCTGTAGTCCTACAACTTGAGAAGCAGAGGCAGGAGGATTGCTGTGAGTTCAAGGCTTGCCTGGGTTACATAGTGAGCTCAGGGCCAGCCTGAACTATAAAGAGAGATCCTGTCTCAAAAAAACCAACCAGGATTACTTTTCATCTCCCCATTTCCATTTTGGTTTTTGGAGAAAAGGTCTCACTAAGCAGTTCAGGTAGGGCTTGCACTCACTGTATGTCCAGACTGGCCTCGAACTTGTGGTGATCCTCCTGCCTCAGCTTTCCCAGTGCTAGGATTACTGACAGGCGCCGCCATATCTGGCTAGATGCTCACTCTTGCAGGAGCTGAGACCCTGTGTATAGATGTCTGGCCGATGTCCTTCAGACTTTAGATTGTAGGCTTTATTCTAAAGGCGCCCAGCTGGCTATTTAAGCGGCATCTCTTTAGTCTCTGTCTAGGATGGCAAAAATCCCACTAGGCCATGCAGGACGAAGCTCCCAGGATGGCACATGGTCCTGGGGGAGTCCCACTGCAAAGGACACACGACCTTGGCCACTGGTTTCACAAACAGCGACAGAGGAAGGAGTTGGGGTCACCCACCCCTTCCTGGCTGGCTGCCTGAGCAGTATTGTGTAATGCTGTTTGTTGACTTAGAAACACTCGTCAGATCTCACCAAGATTTTGACACCAAGTATTGAAGTGACTCATTCTTTCATTTCCCAGCACTCTGACAGAAGAAGTCTGCTCTTTAACTCCTCCACGGAGGTTAGTGGAAGTCGACTCATAGCCAGACGCATAGCCAGTGTCAATTCTTGGTCAGATCTATCTCGTGACTTCGCTTCTTTGATCTCTCTTTTTTAAAAAAAATTTGCCTGAAGCGTGGCCTTCTAGAATTCCTACTGTGTCCAAGCAGATCACCAAAGTACCATCACCCCTCAATTCCTTGAGCATCCTATCTGGCCATCTTTAGGGGTGTTGTTCTTTCCCAGAGAGTCACCCCGAGAAGAAAGAGCAAGGCAAAAATGTCATCTGATGATAACCTGTAATCATGGTGTTTAAGCACCTAATCTAAGTAGCTGATCTCCAGGGTTGCTGCTCTGTCCTCTGTCTTTACACACACTTGGAATTTGCACAAATGCTGTGTTTCCACACATATGTGCCACTCAAGTATGAATATATTTGCTGTACTGTTTGTGAGCACTACTCTGATTTTCTTAAAAATTTAAATCTAAATCTTTATTGGTACATTATCTCATTCAACATTGAGAGTTTGCACTAGAATATGACATGACTTGGTTCTCATTTCTTTTCCATTCCCTCACCCACTCTGCAACCCCCACCCCCATATGCATAATCTTTGTTTCCTTTTTTTCTTTATTACTGTCACATTCTTTTCCCCTTTGTTATTTACCCCTAGACCCTCTTTCCTTTTAAATATTTTCTATTTCACAATATCAACTATACGTGCTACAACTTTTTAACAGTGAAAATAACAAGTCTGTGTGTTTATTTAAAAGAAAATTTGCTGGTGGTGGATGCCTGTAATCCCAACACTTAGGGCATCGAGGTAGGAGGATGGTGAAGTTCAAGGCCAGCCTGGGATACACAGTAAGAAAACTAAAAATAAATAAATAAAGAAAAAAGTATTTATTGACTGAAGAATAAGAAGCCATTGTCAATTTAAATGTTGCTGTATTTAAGTTGTTTAAACCTTCAAATGCACTGGGTCTTATTTGCTGGTTTCTTTATATTTCAGAACCTAACTGAGCCATTTCCTGCTTGTAATTATTGTAGCAAAATTTGTCTGTCTGCTTGTCTGTTTCAATGGGAGGGTCAAATCCAAGGCCTCAGTATACTAGACAAGCACTCTGTCACTGAGCTTTATTCCTGTTTAGCCTTAAAATGGCAAAGTTTTACTTGTGTCTTGTCTCTAGCAGAAATGTTACAACTTACAGGGACAGTGACAGCACTATTACTGAGTGTCCTCTCCAAGCCTCGTGAAGAGCCTTCTGTGTGGCTGGAGGGCAGTGGCTTCCACCTCGGTCACTTATCTGAGCCATCTCTGTCTTCCTTCCTCCAGTCTTACAGAACTTCAGAAAGTTCTTTGCTCTAGCTTTGTAACTTAGTAGTAGGGAACTAGGCAAGTGTGCAGTATGTATGCAGTCTTGGTTCAGTGTGAACTTAATACGTGTAATGCTTCCACAATACATCCTATCAAAGTTTCTGTTTGCAAATGATGGGTATTCCTGTTATTATTAATTTTGAAATGAGGACCTGCTGTGTTGCCCAGGCAGCCTGCAGACTTGTCATCCTCCTGCCTCAGCCTCCTGAGTAGCAGAATTTGAAGCATTCACGGGGCCTTGGGTTCTATCTCCAGCACCTTTCTCTCTCTTATGTGTGTGTGCGCGTGCACACACACACACACACACACACACGCCAATTTCTTTTTTTTTGAGACAGGTTCTTGCTTTGAAGTTCAGACTGGCCCTCAGCTCAGCCTCAAATTGAGAAGTCCTTCTGCCTCTGCCTCCTGAGTGCTGGAATTCTAGGTGTAAGCCACCACACCCGGCAATGTGGTATGTGGTACTGATTGCTGGTGGGCATGAGTCTCCACGCCTAGCAGTGTTGTATGTGGTTACCAGGGATCAAACCTGGTCCTTGTACTTGCACTGACAGGCACTGGAACCACTGAGCTAAATCCCCAGCTCACAAGCCAATTTCTTAAAGATTAAATAACCTGTTCAAGATTACTAGAGGAAATAATTAGGAGTAGGGAGTTCTCATGTTTTAGGAAAACAGTGGTCTATAAGTTTTATTTCCCATTAAAAGGTCCATTTTACCTGTGTCTTAAGTGATTTTAATAAATGAATGCTGTTCCTCTTTGAATCACATAACTTTTGTGGATCATACTCTAAAAAGAGAACCCCTCCTCCAGTCTTGGGGATGTCTCTCTTTCATGGAAGTGAGAACCTTTGGCTTTCATAGGCCTCGCTGGCAGAGCTGTTAGCTCCTGAGTGCTCGTAATCACTTGAAATTTGTGTCTGCAAAGAGCAGTGACAGGAGCAGACGAGGCACAGTGTCTTTACTGCATTTAGACGAAAACTTAAAAATAGCCATGTGGAAATAAGCAAACTGGAATGTATTAAAAAATGATCAGGGCCATGTGGAGTGGCTCTCACCTGCAATCCCAGCCCTTGGGAGGCAAGGCAGAAGGATCACTTTGAGTTCAAGGCCAGCCTGGCCTACGTAGTGAGTTCAAGGCCAACCTGAACTACAAATGCAAGACCTTACCTCAAAAAATCCGAAATAAAAAAAGAGATCAAATCTGGGTATGATGACACAGGACAGTAATCCCAGCACTCTGGGAGACTGAGACAAGAGTATTACAAATTTAACCCCAAGCTGGGTCAGGGATATAGCTCAGTGGTTCCAGCGCCTGTCTTCAAAGTGCAAGGGCCTGGGTTCAATCCCCAGTAACCACATACAATACTGGGTGTGGAGACTCACCCCCAGCAGCAATCAGCATCACATACCACAGTGCCGGGCATGGTGGCTCAGGCCTGTAATCCTAGCACTTGGGAGGCAGAGGCAGGAGGATTGCTATGATGTGAGTTTGAGGCTGAGCTCAGGGCCAGCCTGAACTACAAAAGCGAGACCCTGTCTCAAAAAAAAAAAAAAAAAAAAAATTTCAAGGCCAAGCTGGGCAATTTAGTGATACACTGAGACTCAAAAATGTACTGAAACTCAAAAAAATAAAAAGGAGCCTAGAATATAGCTCAGTGTGAAGGCCCTGGTTTCTATCCCCAGAAGCACAACATACATATATACATAAATAAATAAATTTAAGAAATATTCTGAAAATAAAGCTCTAAAATTTTTTTCAAAATTCAGAATATCCTCAAAAGACATTCACCATCATCAAAGATGTCAACAACTGAGATGACAAATATTATGTTGTATGTATTTAATAATTTTTTTACATGAGCAAAAACCAGGAGGTACATTTCCAATAAAATATGGTCTGCTTCAAGTAGTTCATTTAGGGTTATTTCTGTAGTGCTGATAAAGAGCAAAACATCTCTGAATCTCTCCTGAAGAATCTAAAAAGGGACTTCTTGTTTCTTTTGAGATAAGAGTCCTGCTGTGTCGGCCAGGTTACTTTCAAATTCCCAGCCTCCTGCCTCAGCCTCCTGCGTGCAGGCATTATGAGCATGCACCACCACGCCCAGCTTACTTGTTTTTTAACATTACTGATAGGTAGGCATTTCAGTGGCATTAAGCACTTTCATATTACTGGGCATCCATCACCACCATTATGTTGTCAACTTTGCGTGCTTGTAATACCTGAGGTAACCTATTTAAAAAGAGAAAAGTTTATTTTGGCTCTTGGTTTGGAGGCTTAGTCCGTGGCCAGTTGACCTTTGGGCCGGTGGAAAGGCAGAACAAGAGAGAAAAACATAGCTGAGGAAGCTGCAAAAGTCACAGAGGCCTGAGGCACAGAGAGGG
>PVIR01014096.1:0-40319 GCA_004026965.1 Petromus typicus | reverse complement strand
GTTCATGTTTGCCAAAATCAAAGACTGAATTGTAAGGAGCAACAAAGGTTAAGAGTAGGAAATACTTATTGAGAGAGAGAGATTTTGGCTTCTGGGAAGTAGAAGGGGACCTGGGTGGATTGCTGGACACCCCTCTTCAAAGGGCAAAATCACAAGTGGGTACAACATGGAACAGTTCTAAGATTAACCAATAAGATTAGAAGTATATTCCCAGGTAATTTTGACCCCAACAGGAATTAAGTCACATAGCAAGTGTACGTGGAAAAAACACAGAACTTTTGGGAAAGGATGGAATCAGAGGTCTTGTTCACGCACCTTGCAGAAGTGTGTAGGCCTAGTCATTTTAACTTGAGGCCTGGCCTCCAACGGACGTGTTTCTAGTTTTTGTCTAAGGTGATTTCATTAGGTAACTTCATCTAAGTTACCTAATCTGTTGACATATGGTCATTTATAGCATTTTCATATATTTTTGTTTTGTTTCTGTAGGGCCAGCAGTAATAATGATGATTCTGTTTTGTTCTTTTGTCTATCTGTCTGTCTCTTTCTTGGTTGAACTAAACATTTGGTGTTGAGCTCTTCACACAGCCATCTTTTGATTTCTTCCTTTTTCTTTTTTAATTTGTGTACTCTCTTTCTTTTGTTCCTTTCCCTTTCTGTTTCATTAGTTTCGACTCTGATCTTTATCTTTTCCTGTCTGCTTGATAGTGTTTGAGGGTGGAAATTTAGTTTTATTTTTTAATTTGAGATATTTTTAATATAAGCATCTACAACTATAAACATCTAAGCACTGATTACCACACTTCCTACCAGAGATCCTTATAGTGGATCCTGATATCCTGCTTGGTGCTATGATGTGAGGGAGAAGAAAGACTTAAGAAATAGAATTAAAGAAAGATGGGGGACTGGGAACTGGTCAGTGCTGAACAAGTAGCAAAGACCTAAACAGCCAGAACCATCCATATTTATTGGTGACACAATCATTTTTTAATTGGGGTAAGGAAGCTCCATGTAGTTGCAAGGGATACATTGCTGATCAAGGCAAGCCTTTGTAAAAAAAAAAAAGAGGCAAAACACTCTTATGTTAAAAATAACAGACAAAATATAGGCTGTGGTTAACAAATAACTTGTCTTTCTAGTTAAGGTTTTGATTCTGCGAACAGAATTTGAGTGTGAGTCACACTGACCTTGGCTTTTGTTTTACTCACTTCTTAGAATAAGCCAGTTACAGAGTTAACTCTCTAGCCTGCAATGCTTACACCCTGGTTTGGGTGCAGTCAGCAAGGTGGTTTCCCACAAATTGTATACATTTTTGTGTATTCATTTTTATTCATCTCAAAATATTTTAAAATCTCTCTTGTATTTTATTCTGGACCCATTGGTTATTTGGGAGGTTTTTTATTTCTTTTCTGATACTGAGGACCTGCAAAGCAGGCACAGGGCCAGTGAGCTAAATCCTTGGCCTCAGGAGAGTATTGTTTAATTCCCACGTATGTGCAGATTTCTTAAAATTCTTTCTGATTCCAGAGAACATACAGGAGTAATTCAGTTCCTTTATAAGATGACAATATTGCTTTATTGCTTCTCACTGTGGTCTGTCCTAGAGAATGTCCATGTGCATTTCAGAATAGTGTATCTCCTGCTGCTGTTGGGTGATGTGTTCCAAACTGTTGGTCCAGTCAGTTTATAATACTAAGTCTTGCATGTCTTTGTTGATCTTCTAAGTAGTTGTTTTATTCATTTTTGAAAATGAGTCATTGAAATCTCTAGCTGTTGGCATTAAATTAACTGTTTTTCCTTTAATTTCATTTAGCTTTGTATATTTTGGCGCTCTGTATTTAGGTTCAGTGATTATATCTTTCTGATGGATTGATCTTTTTATCAACCTCCTTAACTTTATGACTTTTGTGTTTTAGTTTTGTCCTCTTATGATTGTTGTTTGCATGATGTATCTTTGTGTTTTTCTGTACAGCCTGTAGTGAGATGTTTTTAATCCAATCTGACATTCTTTTTTTTTTTTTGAGACCGGGTCTCACTCTGTAGTTCAGGCTGGCCCTGGGCTCAGTCTCAAACTCACATCACAGCAATCTTCCTGTCTCTGCCTCCCGAGTGCTGGGATTACAGGCGTGAGCCACCACACCCGGCACTGTGGTGTGTGGTACTGGTTGCTGCTGGGCGTGAGTCTCCACGCCCAGTATTGTATGTGGTTAACCGGGGATCAAACCCGGGTCCCTGCGCTTGCAAGAGACAGACGCCGGAACCACTGAGCTAAATCCCCGGCCCCCAATCTGACATTCTTTACCTTCTGATTGTTTAAATTGTTTAAATACATTCACAGTTAATGTTATTTATTATATATTGATTTCATCTGCTGTTTTGTTGTGTTATGTTTTTGTTTTTGTTTTTTTTTTTTTGAGACAGGGTCTCGCTTTGTAGTTGAGGCTGACCCTGAGCTCAGCCTCCAACTCACATCACAGCAATCCTCCTGCCTCTGCCTCCTGAGTGCTGGGATTACAGGCCTGAGCCACCAGGCCCGGCACTGTGGTATGTGGTGCTGGTTGCTGCTGGGTGTGAGTCTCCACGCCCAGTATGGTATGCGGTTACCGGGGGTTGAACCCGGGTCCTTGTGCTTGCAAGACAGGCGCCGGAACCACTGAGCTAACTCTCCAGCCCCTTGTTATGTATTTTTATTCTCCTTATTCATTCTTGTATTGTCCTAAACATTGACTAATTTATTTTTTTATTTTTGGAGACAGGGTCTTGCTTTGTAGTTCGGGGTGGCCTTGAGCTCAGCCTCAAATTCACATCACAGCAATCTTCCTGTCTCTGCCTTCCGAGTGCTGGGATTACAGGCCTGAGCCACCATGCCCGGCACTGTGGTATGTGGTGCTGATTGCTGCTGGGCGTGTGGTTACTGGGAATCGAACCGAGGCCCTTGTACTTGCAAGACAGGCGCCGGAAACACTGAGCTAAATTGCCAGCCCGACTAATTCTTATTTTTTAATTTTTATTTTATTTTTTGGCACTGGGGATCAAACTTGCAAACCTTGCATTTGCAGGGCAGGTGCCAGAACCACTGAGCTAAACCCCAGCCTGAGTAATCCTTCTTAACATCACAGTTTTGTTCCTTTAATGATTTTTTTCACTGTGTTTTTCAGTTTTCTTAATGGTTGTTCTATATTTTTTGTTAATTTTACATCTTTTAGTGGTTTAACATGTATTTAGATTAATATTAATTTCAGTAAAATATATGTGTCACTCTTCTATAACTCTCTTCTCTCCTGTTTTTGTATTAGGCATATTACATTTATATGTAATATAACTCCACAAACATTTTTATAATAATTATTTATAATTTTGTGTGTTAAAACTGAAAAGAGAAAGAAAATAAATATGTGTGTATAGTGTTCAATATTAACTTTCTTAGTCACTACTCTTACTTCTTTTCACTTTTCCCTGTGGATTCAAGTTACCACGTAGTGTCATTTGTTGGTCCCAGTAAAACCTTGCCTACCTCTTTGGTGGCATTAATGTCAAATATGTTACATCTCTATTAATTATAGGCCCATCAGTGCATGCATAACGTAGTTTTATGTAGTTGTCTTTTTAAAAACAGTTAAGATAGATACTGTTTATTTTTTATAATTATTTAATTACATTTATTGATGCTGTGTGTGTGTGTGTGTGTGTGTGTGTGTATGTATCTTTGATTTACCATATGGGTCATTTGCTTTCAGCCCAGTAATATCCTTTAGTACTTCTTATAAGGCAGATCTACTAGCAGTAAATTTTGTTGCTTTTGTTTATCTGAGGATGTCTTTAGTTTCTTTCGTTTTTGGAAGATATGTCCGCTGGGATTTTTGCCTACAGAGTTTCAACCTTTGCTTGTGCTGTTTCCCTGCCTGTGGCCTCTCTTGTTCCTCATATGCAAAATGAGCCCAGCCGTTGATCCACTGGGTGCCACTTGGTCACTAGGGCGATTTATGCTTTTCTGTTCTTTGTGATTTTTACCGTGTATGTGCATTTGCCTTGCTCCGTGTACATCTTAGAATCTGTGAGCTTCTTGGGAGATTACTTTGTCAGGCTGGGGAGTCTTCAGCTGTCACGTCGGTGAACGTTTTTCTGTTTCTTCCTTCTGATTCTCCTGCTGCGCATACACTGGTCTGCTTACTTGTGTTCCACATTTCCTTGAGGCTTTGGAGATTATTGTGTTCCTGCTTTTCCTCTGGTATTTAGAATGCATGATCTTTGTTACCCTAAATGTACTAATTCTCTCTTGTGCCATTGAGCATCTCTGGTGAGTTTTAAGTTTTGGTTATGGCACTGTGTCCAAAAGTTACTTTTGCTTCTTTTTTTATGTCTGCCCTGCTTGATAGTTTGTATTTGAGATAATCAGAGTTTCCTTTAAGAATGGTTTCCCTTGTTCTTTTAAGTGTGTGTGATGGCCGATTTATAGTTTTCAGAGCAGCTTTGGGGCTTGCCCTGACTGTCTCTTCCCTTGGCTGCTGGCCCATCTTGTCCTTCAGAGAAGAACTGCCAGGGCTCTCTTACTTGTTTGCTAACAGCATCTCTTCTATTTGAGAGCAGCTTCTCCTTTGCAAGCATTATTGAGGTATAGCTGACAAAAATTTTGTGACCTTTTAAAATGTGTAAAGTCTTACAGATTTTCTCGGTCGTTGTCTTTGTCACTAGGACAAGATGTCTAACCTTGCAGCATAGAGGAGGAGAGGTTTACTTTGGCTCATGCTCTAGAAGTTTCAGCCTTCATGGTCAGTGGCGTAGTTGAAGGGCCACCGAGGAAAGCAGCTCAGATCGTGGTGTCCAGAAAGCCACGAGGAGAGGGGGCAGAGGAGGAGCCTCCCCAGTGACCCGCCTCTCACCAGGCCCTGCCCACTAACAGCAGCCAGCTGCGGCTCCCAGACCATCCAGTCACTTCCAAAAGCCTTGCTTGGGGCACGTGGGGTTCTTGTGGGACATCTAGACGTAAATCATGACACAGATGTCTTCACAGCCTGCTTTTTCCTCTTTGTCATTGTGTCGTGGACTTTAAAACAAAGGTTTGAAGTGAAAGAAATAAGTAATAAAGTATGACTTGGGTGGGGTATAGACATAGTTAGCTCCATGACTGGGTTATGGAAAATTCTGAGCTGTAGGATTCAGTGGTGAAAGACAAGTTCAGAAGCATATAGATAAATCCATGCCTGAAAGTTTAGAATCTGTTTTATAAACCAGAACTTGGTAAGCTGTGGCTGTGGGCCAGCCTGTTTTATGTGGCTTGGAAGCTAAGAATGGTTTCTAGGTTTTTGCAGTGCTGTTAAAAGAAAACAAAGCAAAACAACAGAAAACCAGCTAAAACAAACCAATGCAACACTAACAGTAATAACAGAAAACAAGAAGAAGCCTATGCAATAGAAGTTATATGTGGCAACACAGTAAACAAACCAAACTTGTTACTTACAGAAAAGTTTCCAAACCCTTGCTGTAAACGTTTGAATGGAGCATCTGAGGGCATGCCCCGTGTGACCTGCCTCCACCTCCTAGTATTTCTGTCCCCTCTCAGTGTGGCTGTGAGATTGTGAGCCCATCCATCAGTAGATTAACCCACTGATGAAGAGAGAGGCCTCGCAATCCAGGCCCCTCCCGGGGGCCCCATCGCTAGTGATCAGTGCAGGTTAGAAACATACTCCGTGTGTTCACTGATAACAAGTTGGCCATTGTCCTATGAAGAAGAGTCAGGAAACGTGTATTTAAAAATATTAGGGTATTAATATAGACATAATTCTGTTCACATTTGGGAATGCATGCTTTTCCCTTAACCTGATTGATACGTTTTTACATAAATCACACCAGAAATCGTGGCTTTCCAAATCGTTATTGTTTATATCATACATGTAATCTCAGAATAATTGATATTGTTATTCATGTATGATTGCTGTTACCATTTTAAGATTACTTGAAACTCTTTTCAACCCCTAAGTATGTCTGTACCTTAGGAATATATTATAGTCCAAAATATAGTCAAGTAATTATATTTTAAACTCGGGGAGTAAAAAGAATAAGATACATTACATATAAGTACCAAATCCTCATGATGAGTGTCATCATTACGTACTGTAAATATGTCCTGATAGTAATAAAAAAACAAAGTCACCAAAAATCCCTCATTCATTTTCTGATTTTAAATTTTTTTTTAAGTGGATATATAGAACATGTACATGGTCCTAAGTCTGATTTACAAAACAAAGTACATTCAGGAAGCCCAGCCCCATCTCTTACCATTCTACCCTTCCTCCCCCAGATTTTCCCCGTTATTAGTTCATTTTATCATTTAAAAACAGTAGCTACTTCCATTCTCCCCTTGCCTCCCTACATAAAGCGTAGCCTGCTTCCCACTTTCCCTGGAAGTAAGACCTGGCTGGAAATAATCAGTTCTGACACCTAGAGCAAGGCCAGCCCCAGTAAGTCTGTCCTGTCCTTGGCTGCCATATGAGGGGCAGTGATGACAGATAAAACGAGGGTGGGCGGTTCGGGGCTGGCATTCCTGAGCTCCAGCTGTCAGGGCTGCTTGTTTACCAGGTAGCTCTTATCTGGCGGAAGCACAGCATGCACGTTTGTCCCCTTCTTGCCTCTGTAGCTGCAGTGTATCCTGCAGGTTGCACTACAGAGATCTGGGTTCCTTTTCCAACCACGTAGTGCTGTACTGGGGATTCAGGCAGGATTCTGTCTGACCAGTCCCCACACTTGACTGTGTTTTAATGTAATGTAAGAGGTAACTTTAGTGTTACTAGGTTATGAAGACTTCAAGATGCTTTTGTATTCTTAGGGGCTTTGCATGTTACAATGAGTGTTTTAGAATGAAACTTGAGAGCATCTCAAAAAGAGTCTTTCAAATGTAGTTTGCATTTCTCTGTGGTCTCATCATTCCTTAACTAATGATGTGACCACAGTGTCCCTTTTTATGTAGTTTGTAGTGTACATGTTACGCTATCCAGTCAGAACTGTGAATACTTTTCAGTCCTGTTAATCTTCTGTATATACTAGTAGAATCCCCAGGACATCTGAATGTATCAGACTTATTTTCTCTTCTGTTCGTTTATTTCTAACATGATTTGTCAAAAAAAAAAATCCCCCTGTCATCACTTTGCCTTGACTAGAGAAATGGCTCGATGCGTATATGAGCTATGGCCACCGCTGGAGTGTGGCTCTCACAGGACGATCCTCCACCGGAGCCGTTGTGCACTTAAGGAGGAAGACCTCCGGCACTGCGTGGGGACTTTGTATTTATTCATTTCTCTGAGTTCTCTGGGGATGTCAGACTTTTAATTAACCCCTAAAAACAGTGTAAGTCACCATATATTGTTGTGAGGAGTCATTTAGTGCTCGCGTTCTCTCCCCGGGCGGTGTGCGGTGAGTGATCTGCTTTTCCTCTCTCCTCTAGTGCATCCCGCTCTTTGTCCAGCTTGTTCTGGAGCGACTGACCCGAGGGGTCAAAACCAGTGAGCTCCGCACGATGTGCCTGCAGGTCGCGATCGCTGCCCTGTACTACAACCCCGACCTGCTGCTGCACACCTTGGAGCGGCTTCAGCTGCCACACAACCCCGGACCTATTACTGTACAGTTTGTGAATCAGTGGATGAACGATACAGATTATTTTCTTGGGTAAGTGCCTTTTGGATTCTATACTACTTTCTGGGAAGTTTACTTTTTAATATGTACATGTGTGAAAATAATTGGGAGCTGGGTTTAGTGGACTGTTAATGTAGTATTTAAGTTTTAGAGAATTAAGGCTGTGTTTTAGTAGTATAATCTAGTAAAAGAATGCAGGCTGGGATAATTAAGAGTGCTCCTCAGACTTGCCTTTTACTTATGCCTATCATTGTGTCTAGGCAATAAGAGTTAAATATCCACCTGATTCTGAGACTGTAAGTGTCAGTGGTTAAACATTGTGAATGGAGTCGGGTTTCTCAGGAAGGCCCCAGGCGGGCGAGGATAATGTGCTGAGTGTCCCAGGGTGTTTGTAGCTCTCTGTAGATCCCAAGGGAGCCAGTTCTCAGCGTGGGTTTGGAGGATGTTAGTTGTAGCTCGAGTGCTGCTCGTGTAGGTGAGTTAGCTGTGTGGGCCGCACTCTCCTTGTTTTCACACGTAGGAAGAGTGAGGTCCTAGGTGCTGGCTCTGTGCCATCTCAGGCAAGGCAAACATTACAGTGAGCGTGTCGTACTGGGATTTGATCTAGCCTGCCATCTGATTGGTTTGAAAGTACTGGAAATAACTAGTGCTTTTTAAAAGGTTTTGTAAGCTGTGACTGAGGACAGTTTGCTGAGAGCAAATGGGCCTTCCCATTACCCGCACCCAGAATGCTGCTAAAGCAGTCTGTGGACTAATGTGGTGCTCACACACCGTTGACACCAGCATCGTATCTGGAATCCCAGAATCCCAGACCCGCGGTAGGGTGCTGCACCTCGCACGTGTGCGCTGCAGCCGGCTCTTTGTTATCATTGAAGGCGCTGACAGGTTTGCTACCACTGCGCTAGATCCAGCCACTTCCACAGAGCCCCGGCTACGGTGCCTGAGGCTTTCGGGGACATCTAGATACAAACTGTAATGCTAAAATTAATAAGGTTAAAAGCTTGAAGAGAAGAACATCCTTCAAAAAATTATGCTAAAAGTTATCCCTGACAAAGATTTAGGGTAGGAACTTGTCCATGCAGTTAACATTTGTTACAAATGGCATCGGGAGGTCACAGGCGGACAGGCCTGTGAGAAAGAAAGGGGTGTGTGTGGCTGGGGACTGACACTGGGGGCAGATTGCAGCAGCTGGCTGGGACGGAAGCTGGATTTTAGGGACAGGGCTGGGACCATGAGGAATGTGTATGGCTGAGGGTCCAAGATGGTCAGTGCAAGGATGCAGACAGTCGCTGGGCCTCCGGGGCCAGAGAGCCTGTCCCCTCTGTCCTGAACTTCCCTGACGGCCATGTTCTGTGTCCTGAGAGGAGCCTGTTGTTTGCTGAGAGCGGCACGTCTGCTTGTGGCCTCATTCAGGCCAGACACAGCCCTATCCCTAAGTGTTTTCAGTATTTGCTAGCAAACCTTCAGAGGTAGAAAGGCCCTCTCAGCGGGGGCATGTCCTTAGATAGTACTTCTTTGGATGTCCTTAGATGTACCTTAGATAGATGGCTGTCCTTAGATAGTACTTCTTTGGATTCTGTGGAAGCCCATTAGAAGTTCCCTACCCGCTTCAAACCGTTGTATCTGATATGTACTGACAGTCAGGGACTACAGGAATGAGAAAAACCTCAGGGCAAGCACAAGTCCTCTCACATCCTGCTGCTTAGGTGTTAGTGACTTAAATAGGCCAGCAACATGGTAGCAAAGACTAACAGTAGATCAAAAAAAGAATAACAATAGCCCATTATATACTCCTCAATTTATTCTAGTCTCTTTTTCTTTTTTGAGACAGGATCTTGCTTTGTAGTTTAGGATGGCCCTGAGCTCACTATGTAGCCCAGGCGAGCCTTGAACTCAAAGTAATCCTCCTGCCTCTGCCTCCCGAGTGCTGGGATTACAGGCGTGAGCCACCACGCCTGGCTAATCTCTTTTTTTTTTTTTTTTTTTTTAGGTTTTTTGAGACAGGGTCTCGCTTTTGTGGTTCAGGCTGGCCCTGAGCTCAGCCTCAAACTCACATCACAATCCTCCTGCCTCTGCCTCCCGAGTGCTGGGATGACAGGCGTGAGCCACCACGCCTGGCATTGTGGTATGTGGTTACCGGGGAATCGAACCCAGGCCCTTGCGCCTGCAAGACAGGCGCCGGAACCACTGAGCTAACTCCCCGGCCCCCTGGCTAATCTCTTTTTAAATAAATCATGGCAAGTGATTTTTTTCTTCATGCTTGTTCTTTTACGTGTGTCTCACTAATACAGTAGCCCTTTGATATCTTTAGCATGTAACACGTTTAAGCATCGCTTCATAGAAAAGTGTGTAACGTAGACCAGCTAGTCCTCCCCCCCTAACTGAACTCTTCTTTTGCTGTGCTGTAGCAGAGGATGTTCATCGATTTACTCAGAGCTGTTAGGGTCAGTGCAGTAGACAGAACGAGCTTTTGGCCCCTGAATGACTGCATAGTATAAGTACCAAGAAACCTTAAGGACCCGTCTCACAGCAGAGGATTCTGGGGAACTTCATTTCTTTCTCCTTGTGTAGGAATTTTATGCTGTCAAATGTGTATGTTTCTGCGGTGTTTTTTTGTTTGTTTATTTGTGTTGTGTTTAATTTTTGTGGTACTGGGCATTAAACTCAGGACTTCGTGCCTGCCAGCCTGGCATGGAACCACCGAGCCACATCCCTGGCCCCTGGGTGTCTGTACTACCGCAGAGTTCATTGTGCTCACATTTAGAGAATTTGCATTAACCACAAAGTGATGCTAAAGCAAGATTCAGCATAATAACTTCACGTTCTCTTAGGTCCTAGATGATAACAGTGGCTTATGAAACTTGATTTCAGGGGGGTAGGGATTTAGCGCAGTGCTTCTGGAGTCTGCCTGGCCAAGTGCAAGGTCCTTGCCAGATAGCCACATACCACAATGCCAGGCATGGGGGCTCACGCCTGTAACCCCAGCACTCTGCAGGCAGAGGCAGGAGGATTGCTGTGAGTTCGAGGCTAGCCTGGGCTACACAGTGAGTTCGGACCATCCTGAACTACAAAGTGAGACCCTGTCTCAAAAAAAAAAAAATTGACTTTAAAAAATTTATTTACTTATTTTCTGGAACCAGGGCGCTAACTCAGGACCTTGTACTTGCCCCTCAGACGTGGCACTACTAAGCTACACCTTCAGCCATTAAAATTTAATTTTTGTAACACTTCATACAGTACAACTTTGGGGCTAGTTTTATTCTCCCTCTTCCTCCTCCCCCTCTTTCTTGATGGTACTGGAGATTGAACTCAGGGACTTAAGCATGCTAGGCAAGTGCTCTACCACTGAGCTACATCCCCTGCTCACTGTTGCATTTTTCAAGCCTACTTTTTTTTTTTTTTTTTTCCCACAACTTGCAGGCATCATGACCGAAAGATGTGTATAATAGGACTGAGTATCCTTCTGGAGTTACAGAATCGACCTCCTGCAGTAGAAGCTGTGGTGGGACAGATTGTTCCCTCAATTCTTTTCCTTTTCCTTGGCCTAAAGCAGGTCTGTGCTACTAGACAACTGGTAAACCGAGAAGATCATTCAAAAGCAGAGAAAGCTGATATGGATGAAAATGGTAAACTTTTCTAATTATATTGCATGTTAGCATTGACTTTGAGTTGGGCTTGCATTTTCTTTGAATTTTAATTTGTTTGGAGTCATGAAGGAGAGTTACAGTTTGATCTGCACATGTAACAAATGTCACGGGCATGGTTACTTGTAATTGATTATCCCAAGGGGGATAAACTTAGCATTGCATGTCCATGACACTTAAAACTGTCATGATTTTTAAGTGACGCCTCGTGTGTTGTTGTAGGTTGGGAAATATATTTGTAACCAGAGCAGATGGTCTTTGTGGACTGCAGGTTAGGAACCTGGGGTTTCATTTTCTTGTTTGTGCAGTAGATTTAAGGCAGCAGCCTTGAAGTAAGTGCACCACTAAGAGCAGGGTGTTGGGCACTGCGCCATTAGGAATTATCTGATTTTAAAAAGGAAGAAAACAAAAGACATTTACTTATTGATCTTCAAAAATCTACATATAAATGAAGTGCATAAATATGATTTGCTCAATTGAGAGACTGTTAGTGTCTTTTAGATCTTTATTTTATTTAATAGTGAGGTTACAGAAATGCTTGGAATTGGAAAGTAGCACATCTACCTCTTTATTAGTTTTTTCTGCTCTATTTAAAAGCAATTCTTTCTCTTTTTTTTTTTTTTTGCTAAGAAATAACAGAATTCTTCTAGAAAAAAACACATTATTCTGTTTTTTATATTATATTCTACGATTTTAGCAAGGACAGATTCAAAGCATTCTTCACTTAGTTGCCAGCGTGTTCATACACTGCCGGTCTCGCCTCTAGCATACAACACCTTATGATTTGTTTTGTGAATTCAAAGTAGGTTTTTTTGTTTTTTGTTTTTTTTTTTTTAGGTTTTTTGAGACAGGGTCTCACTTTGTGGTTCAGGCTGGCCCTGAGCTCAGCCTCAAACTCACATCACAGCAATCCTCCTGCCTCTGCCTCCCAGGTGCTGGGATTACAGGCGTGAGCCACCACGCCCGGCACTGTGGTATGTGGTACTGGTTGCTGCTGGGCGTGAGTCTCCACGCCCAGTATGGTATGTGGTTACCGGAGGATCGAACCTGGGTCCATGCGCTTGTAAGACAGGCGCCGGAACCACTGAGCTAATTCCCTGGCCCCAGGACATTCTTAATTTGGTAAACTACAGTAAAGTTTATTTTAATAGTTCCAGGTAAGATTATGTGATAAAAAGTCCATTTCCAGAATATGTTATCATTTTGTATGGAACCTTTTGTGTTTTGTGTTTGATTCTTCCTAATGATCGATGGCTCACAGAGGAGATCTCCAGTGACGAGGAGGGGACGAATGTGAACGCTCAAGCCATGCAGGCAGGTGGCAGGAGGGGCGAGGAGGAGGAGGAGGAGGACGACTGGGAGGAGGAGGTGCTGGAGGAGACGGCGCTGGAAGGGTTCAGCACCCCGCTCGACCTGGACAGCAGCGTGGATGAGTACCAGTTTTTCACACAGGCTCTGCTGAGTATGTCTCTGAATCCTCATACTTTTCCAAACTTTCTTCATTTCTCGCTGCTAGAAGTTGCTTTACGATCTGCCTAAAAATTGGTCCAGACTCTTTCTTAAAAATGTATGCAAACGAGACATATGCAAAACGAGAAATTAGCATAGCAGTGCACTCACCACCCAGTCCTGGCAACTTCCAGGGCGAGCTGTAGGTTATCCTCACAGAAGAACTCGGGAGACCTACAAGTGCTGCTCATCCTGTGGCAGAACTTCTGACGAAAGCCCAGCGGTGATGCACAATCCCCAGGGCAGGAGCAGGACCCCTCTCCCTAAGAGAGTGCGCGCCTCACTACTTAATTTAGTAGTACACTGATTGTATAGAGCAAAGGGCCCTTTACTGTAGTCAAAGGAGTCATTAAAGATTGGAAGAGAATACTTGTCATGTGTGTCACAGATTGGAGATACACAAAGGCATTCTGCAAAAGAATAAACCCAGTAAATAGTACACAAATAGGTATAAACAGGAACTTTACAGAATGAAAATAAATAACAAACCAGGAAATATTTGAGAACTATTAGTCAAGTAAATGAACATGAAAAAAATCCCACTAAGGTTTGTCTTTTGAACAAGGTGAGCATTTTTGTGTATGAGATAGTTTTACCAACAAGGCAGTACTTGTATAACAATGACGTTATTCAGTGTTGCTACAGATACCATTCTTGCAGATGAAATGCTTTTGTGCTCTTACTGAAAGCCAACAGGAATCGGAGACAGAGAACACAGGGGGTGACACCTCCGAGCACGAGGCTCAGGAAAGGGGAGTATGGAGGTGGGCGCATGGAGGTGTGCCCCGGGACAGTGTTTCTGAGCCCCGCCTGTGCCCTGCTCACGCGGGGGCCTTTGGGTCTAGGCTGCAGCGTCAGAACGTGCACAGCTGTATAGGTGCCCCTCTTGCAGGGGTTCGCCAGCCTGCTTTGTGCCAGCCACAAGGACCATTGCTTGGTGTCCCTGAAGGAAAGGAAGAGGCCTGCAGCATCGCAGCCTTTGCCCACCGCTCAGGGAGGTGTTGCTGAGAGGCAGTTCCCCTTGGAGCTGAGAGGTCTAAGGGTGGGAATTGAGCGTTATTCGTTATTCTATTGTTAATCAGGAGTGACAGCGCTGGGCATGGAGGATGAAGTTTTATGCAAAGAAGGCGGATGTGGCCAAAGAGTCAGAGGTGTTAAGTGGTGGGTTTTTCCCCCGTACTGGGGGATGGAGCCAGGGCCTTCATACTAAGCTATACTCCCAGCTCTTTTTAAATTTTTACTTTGAGACAAACATAGTCTTGCTAAGTTACTCAGTTTCCAAGCTGGGTTCAAATTTTCAGTCTTCCCGTCTCACCCTCTCGAGTGCTGGGATTACAGGTGTACACTGCTACACCTGGTGACGGTGCGAAGGGTTCACAGTGGTTACTGGGAGACTAATACTGATGGAAACGAGAACTTAAGGAGAAGCCAGAATATAGAGGTGAAACTTTCTCTTAGTTGTGTTGAGTTTTTTGTTTTTGTTTTGTAGTTTTTTGAGACAGGGTCTTGCTTTGTAGTTCAGGCTGGTCCTGAACTCAGCCTCGAACTCAGCAATCCTCCTGCCTCTGGCTCCCGAGTGCTGGGATGACAGGCGTGAGCCCCCACGCCCGGCACTGTGGTGTGTGGTTGCCAGGGATCAAACCTGGGACCTGTGCTTGCAAGGCACGCGCTGGCACCACCAAGCTAAATCCCCGGCCCAGTTTTGAGGGTGAGGAGAGCTGCTGACACGGAAAGGCCCAGTAGGTTAAGGGGAAGAGAGCCCGAAGGTGCAGATAGGAGTCTTGGTGTAGAAGCAGTGCTAAAGCAGGAGTCTGAGCGTTTTGCAGGAAGAGGTTAACAGTGACTGCCGGTGCTTCCTGAGACCAGACTTCAGTGAAGTCCAGAAGAAGTAGAGCGGACGGAGGACTGAGAAAGGCAGAGCTCATGGTCCCTCCTTCCCTGTGGTCGGGTCCAGAGGATGCTCAGAGTGACGCTCCCGTTGTCACTGTGCTCTGAGGCCTTTCTCTGAGATGATGACCATCTCTGCACTCGTCTCCTTCTTCAACAGGGGTTCAGAGTCGGGATGCCGCCTGGTACCAGCTGCTCGTGGCCCCCCTGAGTGACGACCAGAAGCGGATGCTGCAGGAGGTGTACACACTGGCAGAGCACCGAAGGACGGTGGCAGGTAACTGGCTCCTCCACAGGGCCGGGTATGTGGCAGTGCCGGGGTCAGCCTTATGTGATGGGCCAGGTGGCACCGAGATAGTGTTTTTAACTATTAAAGGCCAGTGGTTCATTAGTTCTTACAGGGAGCTGTACAGGAGCAGGGAGGTGTGTCAGTCAGCTTTCTGTAGCAGTGACAGAATATGTGAGATCATCTTACAGACTCATGGGGTTAGCCCATGTGCCCTGGGCCTATGGCAAGGCAGTGCATCCCAGCATAAGCACAAGAGGTCTGGTCACCTGAAGGCCGCTGGGGAGCAGAGAGGAAGGGAGAAAGGGGCCAACATCCCTGTGTCCCCTTCAAGGGCAGCCCAGGGGCCAGCTTCCTCCGGGACCCAGCTCCTGAGACCTGCAGACACACCCGTGCGCGCGTGCCAGCTCCTGAGACCTACAAACACACACGTGCGCACACACACTCACGCACGCATGCACACACCCGTCACGGGCTGGCACCCAAGTCTTTGACATGCTCTTTGGGGACATTTAGGAGCTAAACTGTAACATGCTCTCCTCTATATTTGTTGAGCATTATGTGCTGATAACTGTTGTTGATTTTCAGTCGTAAGCTGGATGAATTATTTTATATTGAGATTATTCTGGTCACTCCTAGTTACCAGTGGAGAAGATTTTACACAAACTTAGTAGGGGATGTGAACTATGCATCTAGAATTTGGAACTCCAGTCCTTCTAGAGATTCAGGTCCTCAAGATGTCCGAGACACTGGGTCCTCTCTGATCCACAGAGAAGGAATACTGACGTCTGGTGCTGGGTCTTGTTCTTGCTCTCATCTCATTCACTTCCCTGCAGTAGTAAACTTGACCACTTACTGATGTGGGTCTGCTGAAGGCTGAGTAACCAGTCCTGGGTCACACTTCCTCACGGGGCTGTGTGTGTAACGGTGGTGGCGAACCTTTTAGAGTTTTGCATGATGACAAGCAGCTGGTTGCGACGCATGTGCCACAGCTTTGCCACCACTGGTTTACAAGGAATCTGGCTCTTTTGAGGTTGTTTTATGTTATCTTAAGTACTCTTCTTTTTTTTTTTAATTATTAGAGGCAAAGAAGAAGATTGAACAGCAGGGTGGCTTCACATTTGAAAACAAAGGTGTTCTCTCTGCATTTAACTTTGGGACTGTGCCGAGCAACAACTGAGCAAAGGACACCAGCTGACACGTCACCGATGAGTGATTCCACGGTGTGCGGTCGGGGTGGGTGAGGGCTGCTTTTCAGGGCCTCTGTCCAAACCAGGCAGCGCTCTTCCTGGGGCGCTGCCCACCCCAGACACATTTTCAGCAGCTACTGTAATGTGTGAACGTCGGGAGAAACAGAATCACTGCGTCAGAAGGACGACCGTCTGCCCACAGGCTGTGCCCCGGGGGCTGTAGGGAGTGGATCAGCTTGCACGACTCAGGTTTTTGCCATGCAGAATCAATAGATTTATGCGGATAACAGTGCCTTCTGTTGTACACGAATTATCAGAAACGTTTTTTGGAGTGCATTGCAATTTTTTTAAAGCATAAAACATATTTCTAGATATAATGTACACCTTGGTTACATGTTGACTTCCTCCGCATTTTACTCTGTGAATTTACTGTTAGGCACTTGGCTGCAAGTCACTCTTCAAAAACATTACCGCTCCCTGTGCCCGTCGCCCTGCCGCAGGGTCTGTCTTCAGGGGTCGGATATGCGCTGGCTCTGGTTTTTCATAAGAGGCTCTGCGGCTTCCATAGGAAGTGTCTTTCTCCCCTTCACCGTGCTTTTCTACTTGAAAGGGGCGGCATTTCTTCGTGGATCAGCAGAAACGTGAGCCAGTTTCCTTTGGAGCCTGGAGGTGTAAACTGAGGAGCCGGCAGTGTGTGGCGGGGCCTCGTTTGCCCCGGTGTGAGCGTCGAGTCCGAATCCCGCCTTGCACGGCGGGCGGGTGGCTTGCTGCAGCGTGTGCTGCTCTGCTCAGAGCGGCGCCTGTGCGCGGTGTCCGTCAGTGACTCGTCATTCCAGCTGAGTGGGCCAGGGTCCAAAGCATTTTATAAGGGCATTTTTTTAATTTAACAAAAGATCCAAACAAATCTAATTTCTTGCTTTCTCACACAGTGAGTTTTTTTTCCTATCTAATTTGTTTTAGTAGTTATTAAGCTCAGTGTGGCTTCTTGAATTTTCTAAGCGTTGATTGTGTGGGTCGTCTTTATTGTTGATGTAGATGACCCAACAGGAGATATTGCAGATAAGAGGTTTTGTGGAGTTACTTAGCACACGGTCACTGTGTTTTCATTCAGTACAGTGAGGTGTACCGTGAGAACTTAGTGTTACGGGTGCCACGCAGATCATCCTTTTTTCCTTCTCTGTGGGATGTCTGCAGGTTAAATTTCCCATCCGTGACTCGTGGAAGTTTTTTCCCAGGTGCTTCCTCTATTACTACCCCTTATTCACGTTAACTTTAAAATTTTAGGTTATTTAAGTAATTTTTATAGAAATAGGAAAGTCATGAGTTTTGGAGTTAAATGAATCTCTGCTTTCCCACCCTTCTCAAGGCGTTGACAAGCTGAGTGCCTGCCGTGTCCCCAGCACCCCGCGCAGTAATTAGAAGACGGCCCAGGGGACGTTTTAGAAGATTTTGAAATGCTCTCCTTGTCCCTTCCCGTCTAATTTTAACACAGATACAATGCCTTCACACTGGATTGTGCAAGGCATGTGATTTTAGAGATTTATTTTGTGATGTACTGTCTTCTGCAGTATTAAAGGGAAAAAGTATTGATTAACGTGCATCATCTTCTCTTGTTTTTAAGCCAGGGTAGACATATGATTTTGTTACCAGCAGTGCTCACCTGAATGTGACCTGGTCACCTTGGAGATGCAGGAACTTACATGAATGTACTGTACAATAAAGTGCAAGCTGATCCCCAGGATTCCGAGCTCTTCTGTGGGAAGCATTTGCTGAGAGGAGGAGATGGTTCAGTCGGGCAGCGGCTCGGGACCCGGGCAGGGGAACTGCTCGTCTGGGAGCCCACGGGGCTCCATGGGAGCCGACGGAGGTTAGCAGGAGCTGCAGGAGTTGGGCGGAGGAGAGGCCGGCTGTCTCCTAGAACAGGCTTCCCTACAGGAGAGGCAGAGCTCGAGAAAGCAGAGGCGCCTCGTCTGCCTCAGGACACTGTCAAGGCAGAGGTGACTCACTGGAAGTGTTTTTGGACGGGCTGCCCCCGCAGGGGAGAGGCTAACACTGGGTGGGAAAATGCCAGCCTTTACGTTCTCAGCAAGTCCCTGGGTCTCAGCAAGACCTTCTCCGCACCTCTGAAGTATGTATGTCAGGCCAACCTGAGCCAGTGCGGTGAGCTCAGTGACAGTTTCCAAGGTAGAAGGCAGTTACTTTAAATTGCCCTGTAAGTAAGAGAGTGAATGGTTATATAATTTTCTGAATAGGAACCTGAAAGCTATAATAAATCCGTGGAGGAAATCAAAGGACACTTAGCCATGTATTAAGGACCTCTTCTTTGCGTGCGCGCGCACGCGCACACACACACACACACACACACAATTCATCTGTTAAAAAAAAAAAATCCAGGGCCGGGGATTTAGCTCAATGGTTTTGGCACCTGTCTTGCAAGCGCAAGGGCCCGGGTTTGATCCCCAGTAACCACATATTATACTGGGCTTGGAGACTCATGCCCAGCAGCAACCAGTACCACAGACCACAGTGTTCCAGCACTCGGGAGGCACAGGAAGGAGCATTGCTGTGATGTGAGTTTCAGGCAGAGCTCAGGGCCAGCCTGAACTACAAAGCGAAACCCTGTCTCTATAAAAAAGAAAAAATTCCAGTGGTCCTTCTGGGGTGATCCGTGCTCCCTCAGCTCTCCATTGGGATGAATAACCAATGTGTGCTGCAGCCTGGGTGACTCGAGCGCTGTGAGCTGTCTGCCGGGAGGCTGGACTCTGCCTGGGAAGAAGTTGGCGATCCTGTGGGCACATTGTGTGCTGGGTGGCAGGAGAGGCCGGGCCAGGCGGGTGCCGATAGAGGGGAAGGCCTGTGTTGTGGGGCGGTACAGGGGGTGCTGGCTCGGCATCTGGAAAGGGGCGTGGCTGCACAGGTTCTCTGCAGGAAGCCACTCGGTTTGAGAAAGGGCTTTCCCACCTGAGGGCTCAGGGCTTTCCAAGTGATCTAGAATACTTGGGCTGAAGCCACCCAGGCACGAGTGACCAGGTCGGGACTTTCCCTGGAGCTCCACAGCGTGAGAGGAGGGCTTGGGAGATGGGACCTCCCGTGGGAGACCGTGCTCATCTTTCCCTGGGGCCGGTGTCCTGCACGCTTCCTGCTGCCCAGTGCGTGAGAACAGTACTGTTTTTCTTGCAGTCAAATGGCAGCTGCATCTTCTTGCTTATTTCCTTGGTGTCCGAATCCGCCAGTCTCACCATCTCCCTGAGCAGGCCCAGGGCTTGACATGCTATGTTGTGGATGTTTTTGTGGTACTTGTGATGCCTTGCATCTGGTGGGCAAGCACAGGTAATAGAATGAACCATCGAATAATGGAGTATCTGAGGCTCTGCCAAAGAGCTTGGAGCCTAGAAACATCTCCCAGGCCACAAACAAGACTGACATGTGCCAGGTTCCTGGGAGGCCCGTGGCTTTTACCGGAGCGCTGCCGCTGTGAGGGAGCCACGTGGGTCACTGTGGCCGTGCCTCCTGTTCATGTCCCGGCAGTTTTGTGTGCTGGGGCATCGAGGTAGTTTTTGGATTTTCCCTCAGCCCTATTTTCCCTGTTTCCTGACATAGCAGCCCTTTCTTCTAACTCCTCCCAGCGTGCGGTTCTCTTTCCTCGGTGTCCAAGCTTGTCTGTCCCATGACACTCACCGCCTCACGCTCCACATGCTGCACATCCAAGCTCACATTTCACTGATTTCTTTCTGGGGCACCTCAGTGGAAGCTACAGCCACGTCTCTGCCGGTCTCCTTGTATCTTTGAATCCGGGAACTTGGACTCCTGCTCCTGTGTCCCACCCCACTGCCTTTCCTGTTGTCCACACAAGAGCATGATTCTTAAAAGTGCACATCTCAGCTGTATCACACACTTGGCTAAGTGGTGTCAGAATAAAAATCCCACGTGACCACTGGCTGAGAAATTTGGCTGCTCTCGACTCGGCCTGTGCTGAGTCCCGAGAGCACTGTGCCTGTTCTCCCCGCCTCCAGCTAACTGGCTTCTCTTTCCAAGTGTCTCCTGAGCCTTTTGTTGTTGGAAGATTTTAGTTACTGCTTCAGTCTGCTCGGGCAGTTGTATATTTCTAGGAAATTATCCATTTCTTCTAAGTTGTCTAGTTTGTTCCATTTATGGCTTTATGACATTAATACCAAGTTAGTGGTATATAGTTGTTCATGGTAGTTCTTTATAATCTTCTAAAAACATCCTGTGCCAGTGTTTACATTGTGACCTCTTCTGTCAAAAACTCTCATCAAAGTACAGCCAGGACCTGGTAGCTTCACTGCTGAATTTTCCAGATAGGAAAGGAAGAACTAATGCTAACTCTTCTCAGAATCTTACCCAAAACGGAGGAAGGGGTTCATTCGGGTTCATTCTGTGAGGCCAGCATTACCCTAAAATCCAAACGGAATAGGGACATCATAGTAACAAAAGAAAATGAACTTGGATTCAGAAATCCTCAAGAAAACCCTAGCAAACTAAATCCACTGAGATTGTACTTGAGCAGTAGGATTTACCTAGGGTGTAAGGCCACTTAATACACACAAATCAATAAATGATAAAGAGCAAGGACCATCTGATCATCTCCATAACTACAGAAAGAGCATTTGATAAAATACAAGATTCTTCATGATAAAAAGTAACAAGTGAGGTACAGAAGGAACACACTCAATCCGAGGCCATCTGTGGCAAATTCACAGCTAACATCCTACTAACTGGGGAGAAGTTGAAGCCTATCTTCCAACATCTGGAACAAGGAGACTCGCTTTCACCACTCCTATTCAACATATTTCTGTTGGAGCGATTAGGTAAGAAAAAAAGGACATCCAAATTGGGAAGGAAGAGGTCCAACTAGCCCTGTTTGCAGATGACCTGATCTTACATAGAGGAAAACCCTGAGGGCTCCACCAAAAAAGCTGTTAGAAGTGATAAATTCTGTGAAGTTACAGGACACATCAATCTACAAGAATTATTCTTTCACCAGTAATGAATTAGCTAAAGGAAATAAAGAAATTGATTCTACTAACAGTAACTGAAACATAAACTCCAAATCTAGGGATAAGTTGAATCAAGGAGGTGAAAAAGATGTCTAATCAAAACTGTAAAACACTAATGGAAGAAACTGAAGACACGCAGAGCAATGCAAAGCATCCCGTGTGTATGGACTGGGAGGATTAATACTGTTAAAACGTCTGTATTAAAGCAGTCTACAGATGCCGTGCAATTCTTATCAAAACCCCGATGTCATTCTGTATAGAAACGGGACAATCCTAAAGTCTGTGTGGAACCACAAAAGATTTCGAATAGTCCAAGCAGACCTGAACAAAATGAGCAACACTGGAGTCATCACAAACCTGGCTGAAACCACACTACAAAGTCAGAGGAATCCAAACAGCGTGACACTGCCATAAAACTGGCACAACCAACAGGGCAGGATAGAGAACCAGAAAAACCCATGTATTTCCAGCCAACTGATTTTCAACAAAGGTGACTACAAGTTGTGTGGAGGTCCACTTACTACCCTCTGGCTTTGCTAATGTCTTAGCCGTGCTCACTGTGTAACCCAAGAGCCACACCCACAATCCTTGTGAGATGCCTCCTCTCCACAGCTGAAATGGTGTGTCTTGAAGATGACAGCAGGCTCTTCATCTAGCTGGATGATGTCAGAGACCCTCGGGGTGCCCTGTACAACTGTGCAGAAGTCTAGCTTTCTACCTTTCTCCTGTCCCAACTAGGGATCAAACGATCCCTAGGCCATCCTTAAACATGGCCCCATCTTTGATTCAACACCAGGGTCATCACTTACTTTGGTAAATTTCTTTTGCTGATTGGAGATATTAGAAATACTAGAAAGTGGGCCGAGGATTTAGCTCAGTGGTCCCCAAGTCTGCCTGGCAAGCGTGAGGTCCCGAGTTCGATCCCCAGTCACCACACTCCACAGAGCCGGGTGTGGTGACTCACACCTGAACCCCAGCACAGGACCACATGCTACCGTGCCAGATGTGGTGGCTAGGAGTTAGGCAGTAAGGGCAGCAGCCCTGAAATGGAGTCAGGGAGCCCAAAATGAGTTTTCAGAGTCAGCCCCTCAGGTTTCACAGATCATCGTCCAAGTGTCCTCTGGCTGTGTGGCCTCGGTGCACTTGGGCCCTGATGGGCACTGTGTCATGTGTGCAGAGTGGACCCTTAAAAGCATGTGGCCTCCAGGAGGGTAGAGATGTTGCTTACACAGCAGCTCGGCTCCCTCAACATCCCGGAACCCCGAGACAGCCCTGGGGGTGGGCAGCCTGCTCTGAACCCTTCCTGCCGACAGGAGCTTTATTTCCATCTTTTATCTTTTAAATAAACTTGCAGCCCACCTCCATCCACAGTCCCATGCTTCATCATAGTGGGACACGACTCCAGACTTTGGTGACAATATGAGACTCAGGCACAAAAATTCTCTCTAATAATTTATGAAAAGGTAGAGATGTATGAGGACTATGGGAGAGGGTGCCCTCCAAAGAGTCCAGAAGCGACTAGGAACGCCCGGCTGTAGAAGAGGACGAGGGGCGCGAGGCAGAACGCTATCAGAGGACGAGCTGACGCCCTCGTGCTGCTTTCTACCCGTGGTTACAATGTGTTAGTGCTGTTTGCTGGAGTGAGGAAAGCTCCGCCCTCGTGCTGTAACCCATGTGGCAGTGTGAGTGGTTTTATTTTTTTTATTTAGTTTTTTGAGACAAAGTCTCGCTTTGTAGTTCAGGCTGGTCCTGAACTGAGCCTCAAAGTCCGCATCTTCCTGCCTCTGCCTCTGTCTCCTGGGTGCTGGGACAGGTGAGCCATCATGCCCAGCATTGTATGTGGCTACCGGGGATCGAACTCCAGACCGTGCACTTGCAAGACAGATGCCAGAACCACTCAGCTAAATCCCCAGCCCCCTTTTTTTTAAACTTTGTTTGAGACAGGGCTTCGCTCTATAGTTCAGGCTGGTCCTGAACTTAGCCTCGAACTCAGCAATCCTCCTGCTTCTGCCTCCTGAGTGCTGGAATTATAGGTGTGAGCTCCATTACAGTGTGTGGAGCGAAGTTTCTCATGTAGCTGGCCTGGAAAGTCAGTCCTGAGCCACAGTAAGGATGGCCTCTGGGTCACACGGGGTGGGCGATCCCCACAGTGTAAGCACATGTAGGACTTCAGCGTACTATTTCAAGGGGTCTCGCTCAGCTACTCGTTTGATCTCTTTCTTTAAATGGAAGGATGTAAACTTAGCCCACCTGAAGCCTCGGCTCCCTTTTGGGTGGGTGGGAGATGTCCTCAGCCATGCAGATTTGAGTGGCCACTCAAGTGACAGCTGAGCCCTCCACAGTACTCGGTGACATCTGTAGGCTCAGACCGAGAAGCAGCCCAGTGGCTGGCCTTCGCTCCCCAACCACGCAGAGTAGTTTTCAGACAAGGCCTCTCCCCCCAGGATGCCATCTGCCGGAACACTGAAACCCTGTCATGTTTTCCTTCTCCGATGTTCCTTAGAGGGGAGAGTCCCGGGAGGGGGAGGGGAGCACCAGCCCTCTGCTGTCCTTGTTAGTGATTTCTAAGACTCGGGTACAGAGGTCTTTGCAGCATATTTTGAGTAAAGCCATGCTGTTGTGTACAACAACTTCTTTTCTTGCTTCCCTTATCATAACGTTGTACCAGTAACAGAGGCTTGCTCTGGACATGAAACCAAAGCAAACACGCACACACACACACACACACACACACACACACACACACACTTGCACATGACAGAGCAGCCGCTCTGAGAAGTTTGACTGTGAGATGGGGTGGGCTGCAAGCTGGAGTGACCCCGGTTTGGGGTGCACCTGCAGTGTGGCCTGGTTTGGGAGGGGTCATACTAAGTCTGTGCACCATCATTAACATTGTTCCCTAAATCTAAAGATGTCCTTTAATTCTTGTTTCTACAGTTATAAACTGTGAAAGGAATCCAAATTTAGCTTTAAGAATGAAAACAAAGTAAATATCAATAAAGATGTTTGTATAGCCGTGATGCTAATTATCACTAACCTCGTGATATATAAAATACATTTATGTTTTGCCAAGTGAAGTGTTAAGGTCTTTTAAGGTGTAGGACTTGAGAAAGATAGCTTATCATCCCAATAACCTCCAAAGCTGTTCATGATGATGGACTTTTTCAGTTTGATGTTTATGTGACTGTTACATAATCATGTCATGATGGTTAGATGTGCCTATGCATTTTTTTTTTTAGACAGAGTCTTGCTTTGTAGCTCAGGCTGGCCCTGAACTCACTATGTAGCCCAGGCTGGCCTTGAATTTGAGGTGATTCTCCTGCCTCTGCCTCTCAAGTGCTGGGATTATAGGGTGAGCCACTATACCCAGCAAGATGTGCTTGTATTTTATACAGTTGAGGCAATATCATTATAAGGCTTAGAGATGAGGCATTAGTAACTTGTAAAGTGCACCTATAAACACATTCTTCTTACTAACTCTATTAAAAGATGACAAATTTAGGTAAACATTTGTTTATGTCATTTAATATTTAATAATTGGATAAAAATGACTGACTATAAAGGTCACTGATGTTAAAATGGAAATATAAATATATTTCAAACTATAAAAGACCTAATGGTTCTAGTACCGTGTCAGCACAGTTTTCCCACTGATATGCTGTTTGCTCTTGATTTATGATTATCCTAGAAAAGCTTAGTAACTGCTTTCTGCTAACATTCTACAAAAATTTGATTTCTGTGACAGCCACGGTTGATGGGTGCCAGGACAGAATATAACCAGTGCATACTGAGCTCAAAGGAGAATCACGACAGCAGGCAGTGTTCCAGTGCTTCCAGGAGAAGCTGTGTGGTCTAGCAAAGACATGACCCTTCCTGGCAGATGACACAACTGCCAGAGGAAAACACCAAAAGAGCTTAGAGGGTCTGCCCGTGGCCCCAGAGTTAACGCCCGAGGAGCCTGCACCGATTATATATATATATATATATATATAAAGAGCATGATGAATTTTGTTTAACATAAGTCTTTCTTTGGTTTGGATTTAAACATCCAAAGGAAAAGTATAACCAAAATTATAAAGAGTGATTGTAATAAATCAGACACTTGGACAAATTTATGATGAGAACAACTCTGCCACCCAGCACCCCATTGTTGGGGAAAAAAAATCCATAGCTACGATAAGTGGAGGAGTAGCACCCAAGATGAGGGGTGGACTCTTCCCGGGGGCTGCGCTCACTCTGTTATGCCCAGAGACGCTGACCACAGCAGAAGAGCTGGGGTAAGGAGGCCAGCACCAGACAGTACCCAGAGGCTCTGTGGTACACACCCGTGGCTGTGGTTGCCTCCAGGGTGGATGGGATGATGTACCTTAGGATATCTATCCGTCCAAAGGTGCTAGGCAGAGCCGTAGGTCAACAGCTGGCCTCTCACTCTGGAGGCACCAATGGACCAGATCAGCTTTCCTCTGGCATGACCATTCGGCATTAGCCCATAACAAGAGTGGCTCGTGCAGCAGACGTGTGTTCCCAAGCACAGAATCATGGCCAGTGGAATAGGACTTTCTTGTACCAGGTTGTTCCCGGGAGCCAGGGTGCCAGGCAGCCAGTCAGCTTGTGGCCGAGTCCCGGACAGCATTGGTTTGTGGACACGGACCGTGCGATGCAGAGAACACACTTGCAGATTTGTCAGGGACCGCACACACAGCGTTGTGATCTGACAACGGCACAGTCCTCCTTGTGCTGCTGCTAGAATGTGTCAGGACCTTTGGTTCTATAGAACGGACCTTCTCATCATTTTTACTTCTGAATGCGTAATGAAATAGCCTCTCGGAGCTGTGATTTAGCCCAGTGGTTTGGTGCCTGCCTTGCAAGTGTAAGGTCCTGAGTTCGATCCCTGCTTAAAAAAAAAGAAAAGAAAAGAAAAGAAAAATCTCTTGGTGGATAGTTACTGAGAGGTTCAGTGTGCCCCATTACATCCTCAAGTTCCACCTGAGAATAAAGACAGCAGCCAGATGATTATGTCTGAGGAAAGCTAACTGGAGAGACCTCTCTTTCAGACTCTCCAAAGAAGATGGTTCTTCAGAAGGTGGATCCTGGTATCCCAGGTCTCCTTTAGATCAGCCAGGAGGGGACTTTCTGTCCCTGCCTCGGGGGATCAGTGCCCCTCCTCCGCCAGACGGACCGTTAGAGTCAGAGGGCTGAAACGTCGGGGATGAATGAGCACAAACTGGGTAAAAGAGGAAACGGGGAATGGAGATTTTAAAACTTTCCTAGTAAGAAAAACGGCAGCTTCAGGACACTAGCGCATTTTATTTATTGTATTTTATTTTCATTTTCTTCTTTCAAAACAGCAACCCTTGTGGCTGCAAAGGACTCTGCCAATTCCTTTTTTATTTTATTTATTTATTTATTTATTTATTTTTTGAGACAGGGTCTCGCTTTGTGGTTCAGGCTGGCCCTGAGCTCAGCCTCCAACTCACATCACAGCAATCCTCCTGCCTCTGCCTCCCGAGTGCTGGGATGACAGGCGTGAGCCACCACGCCCGGCACTGTGGTATGTGGTACTGGTTGCTGCTGGGGTGAGTCTCCATGCCCGGTATGGTATGTGGTTACCAGGGATCAAACCCGGGTCCTTGGGCTTGCAAGACAGGCGCAGGAACCACTGAGCTAACTCCCTGGCCCCTGCCAATTCGTTTTTTTAAAAAATTCAAATCTTTACTGGTACCTTATATATGCACATCATGATTGCTGTGGCAATCTCATAGGGATCAGGATCTCTGGTCCGTGTGGCCTGACACTAACAATTCTTTCTTAATCTAGAATCGACACAGCAGCGGCTGTCTGTGAGCCTTGACCCGGCCCATGTACTGGGTGGCTTTGAGCCCAGAGTTCCACCTCCAGTGCAGCCGCGGAGCTGCAAATCCTGCTTAGAACAGGGCTGAAGAATTGCACGATGGGAAGCTGAGATCAGCAGATGCTGCTGTTTGTACTAGGGCAATTTAAAAACAGTGTATTTTAAAGTGTTGATTAACATTTAGACCTCAAGCTAGAGACCACATTGTTTTGTGACTTCGGATGAAATTCATCGTAATATTGCCCTTGGATAATTTATACCTGGTTCTAAAGATACTTCGTTCAGGGACCTTTCCAGCCCCTCAGTGGGAGGGGCCCTGCCTCCGAATGCTACCTTCCGGGGGGGTTTGGTAATTTACAGACGGCGTGGGCCGTTCTCCTCCTCCACTGAATCCATCTGAGGTGGAAGTGCAGAAGCGGTGGGTACGGGACAAAAATTAAAAGTGGGGGCTCCAAAATCCCCTGCGGCAAATGCAGGTGCACCTGAGGGACAGGTGTGCAGGGCACCTACGGAGGGCGCGATGGGCCAGTGTCCGGAAACCAGTGCAGCCCGCCACAGCCTGCAGCGCTCTCACCACGCCTGGCGTTGGTGCATGTGGTTACCGGGATCAAACCAGGGACCCTGAGCTTGCAAGGTAGGCAGCAGGACCACTGAGCTAAACCCCTGCCCGAGGAGCTGTGGTGTCTTGTAAGCCCGCGGAGAGCCTAGGTGACAGCCCGCGGGCACAGCAAGGAGGTGGCAGAGGAGGCTTTGAGCGGGCGAAGCCCCTGCCCTCAGCTGCCCCTTGGGAGCCTGCCAGGTGAGGACACGGGCTGGGCTGTGTACCCGGCTCCGCCCGAGGCGCCCCCGTCACCGGTGCCCGCAGAGCTGGGGCCCTCCCTCACGCCTGGTGAGGTGAACAGGACTCTGGTTCTGATTGCACGGATGAAGGCCGGATGTGGGAGAGAGGCGCAGGGCGAATGCTTTCTGCAGTGTTCTTGGGGCGGGCTCTGTTCTTCCTCTGGGCCCTCGTTCTGAGTCCTCTCCCGGTCCTTCGGCCTGCCACCAGAAGCACGCCCTGGTGTCCCTGGGTCTGCGCCTCACTTGGCAGGGCTCCGAGCGGCTCTCCGTGGGGCCCCTCCCGCTCCCACGCTCTGCACCCCTCCTCCCCAGCGCGGCCTCCCCGCGTTGCTGCGTCCCGCGCCCGTCGGTGTGACGGCGAATCGCTGGCTTTGCTCTGCATTTCCCTGTGACTAGTGGCGTTGGCATCTGTTCATGTGTTTATCGGCCGTGTGTGTATCTTCCGTGGAGAAACAACTAGTTAAATCTCTGCCCTTTAAACATGGCTTTTGTTGTCAACATTAGTTTTTGTTTGAAAACACCCCTGGGTCCTGCCTTTCCCAAGCGGGAGGAGCAGGGCCTGGGGCCGAGGTAACTCTTTGTGCACAGCTGCCGCCGGGTTGTGCCGGCGCCATGTCTGTGCAAGTCGTTGTGCTGACTTGTCGCTCACCGGAGAGTGCGGCACCCTGAGCGCGGGGCTCGCCGCTCGGCCTCGTCTTCTCTGCTTCTCACACTCTTGCCTGCCTGCTGCGGCCCCGGGGCCTGGGGTCCAACTCTCCCTCCCTCCACTCTGCCTTTCTTTCTTTGGGTGTCTCCAAGACAGGTGTTTAAAAGTCTTTGTCTGTTGCATTTCTCAGGAACAGTTAGTTCCTGGGTTATTTTTTCCTTACATGCATCATGTGTTTCAGTTCTTAGCGCACAGAAGTGGATATCTGAGTTGATTGTGCTTGGTTTCCCTCCCCAGGCTTGCTGGATCTTGCCTTGGTGGCCGTGGGCTCTCTGTGCTGCAGGGCAGCCTGAGGTCTAAACCTCTGCTTCGCAGGACTTTCCTGAGCTCCTGCCTTCCTGGGGCCCCTGGGGACTTTCTATGTTTCTAATATGTGCAGATGTCTTGGTCTCTAATGTGCGTTCCTCAAAAGGAGAACATAAAATAAAAGAGGGCTGGTCACGGTCCCTGAAATCTCCCAGAAGCTACTGCGGCTGGTGGAAGCGGCCGGTTCATGGAGGGGCAGCCAGCCCCTCTCTGCTCGCACTGTTGAGATTGCAAGCAGCCTCTAGTGATCAAGGCCGAGGGAGGACCAGGAGTGGGGCTGTGAGTACTGGGTTAGAAGGGGGTCACTGACAAAAGATGCTGAACCCAGGCTGGTGCACGACTCAATGGTACCCCGCTTGCCTGGCAGGTGAGGCCTTGAGTTCGATCCCCAGTGACTCCCCCAGAAAAACAGGGTGATGAATCTTGGAGCCAAGTAATTTTCAGCCTCTTTTGTATGGAAGATTCATCAAGGGTAGATTTTTCTTTTGGAGAAAAATAAATAAAAAAGCAAATTTAATTACTAGTGAAAGGGCAAGAAGTAAAAAATAAGGATATATATACATACATATATTGTATAAAATATATATATTTTCCTATTTCATATATATATGTATACACACACATATATAATATATATATATATGAAATAGGAAAATAAGATTTTAAATAGCATTGTAGTTTTTACCTTTTTGTAAAACATGTCAGTGGACCTCTGTTTGTGGAAGCTTAGCACAGCAGGGTTGTGGGAATCACTCCACACACGCACCATATAGTAATTGCTATTATTTTTATTATTTCCCAAATAATAGACAAGCAGTCAGTATCAGTTTCCAAATCTCCAGGTACCACACAAGCTGTCATTTCAAAAGCGGGGAAATAGCAGTGTGTAGTTGCACAGATAATCTTGTGGTCTTGAGGAGACCACAAACATCTGCAGGAGCCCCGCTGATCTCGATTATCCTGCAGCGTTTCTTGTTGCCCTGACCTGCAAGAAAACTCTGCCTTTCAACTCTTGTAAAACTGCTTATAGTGCAGGTGGTAAAAGACACTTTTTTTCCCCTGATTTTTTATTGTAAAATTTGCCATCTGAACAGCCCGTCAGCACATAGCTCGGTGGTGCTAGCTCCGTTCTTGCTGTGTGATGAGCGTCGAGTTTAGTCTAGGGTTCTCATCTTGCAGAACTGACTGGCAGGTGAGCATGTGAGGAGATCAGTTAGATCTGCAAGTGTGAAGCTCGTGGGCGAGAACGGGGAGGTGCCTCGACACCGACCCTAACGATGGGCTTTTCTGGAGATGACCTGAAAACACAGGCAACCAAGACGAAAAGAAATGAGGAACCCGAGGAAAGCAGTTAACAAAGTGGAAAGAACGCACGGAAGGAAGATATCTGCAAATCGTGGTCCGGCGAGGGCTGATATCCAGAGTTTATAATGTGCTCGTGCAACTTAACGGGAGAAAATCAACCTAGTTTAAAAACAGGTGAGGGGTGTGATGGCGGTTTTCTCAAGAAGATGTACAGGTGTGTGACAAAGTACAGCGTGCCTCTCATCACAGAAACGCACGTCACGATCAAGGTGAGCTGTTGTCTCACCTTGTAAAGGGGCTGTTTGCAAAAAGCCCAAAGGTCCGTGCAGTGAGGATGCAGAGTGCCGGGCCGGCCGGGCAGAGCCCCGGGGACCTCGAGCTGGAGGGCTTAGGACGAGAAAAATGATTGACAGGACAGCGAGGCTTAGAAGGGCTCATCAGTCAATACCGAGTGAGCGCTGCGTTTATTTCTCAGGTCTTTTTTATACCCTAAAAAGTAAATCTGTAGAATGACTTCATCAATCACACGCAAAGGTTAAGAACAATCACAGGATATTTTAAAGAATCAAGCAAATACAGCAACTGAAGTAACCAATTCTCAGTTCTTTAAAGATTTCTGTCTGGGTTAATACTTCCTTAGGACTTTAACCTGACCACAGCTGTACATCATATATTCTGATACAGCTGTTAATCCATCAGGAAAGAACAGGGGTTGTGCCATGTTACTTAATTATCTCACAAGTCACAGTATAGAGAGTAAACACAATCAGTCTCGCCAACATGGCATTCTTGTTTAACTGAATTGTTATCATGCATACCTTGGGGACATAGGTCATTTAGCCCACTTCCTCAGGAACACCATATCAGGGTTATTTTTTTTTTTTTTTTTAGGTTTTTTGAGACAGGGTCTCGCTTTGTGGTTCAGGCTGGCCTTGAGCTCAGCCTCAAACTCACATCACAGCAATCCTCCTGCCTCTGCCTCCCGAGTGCTGGGATTACAGGCGTGAGCCACCATGCCCGGCACTGTGGTATGTGGTACTGGTTGCTGCTGGGCGTGAGTCTCCACACCCAGTATGATATGTGGTTACCGGGGATCGAACCTGGGTCCTTGTGCTTGCATGACAGGCGCCGGAACCACTGAGCTAAATCCCCGGCCCTCAGGATTAATTTTAAATTGGCCAGGGTAGCAACCACAAAGGGGGTTGCAGATCTTTGTCACTGACCTTTAGTAGCTGCCTTAGCAGTGCAGAACTCCTGATGATGACTCAGTGCAGCACCAGAGGTGACCATCTTAAAGGAGAATGGCTAAATTTCCGAGGAGCAACTCCCGACAGCAGAGGAGAGGGCCTCGTTGGTGGGGACGTGAGTTGGTAGTGTGGAAGTCAGTATGGAGGATCCTCAAAAGAGGAAGAGGGACTACCATACGGTCCGGCACCACTTTTGGGCATGTATGGAAGAGGAGGGACCCATCAAGACTGGCAGGCGATTCCTGCAATCTCATGTGAGTGTGACACGCGTCAGGAGGCCAGAACACAGGAACATCCTAGTGCTTCTCAGTGGACGAAAATGTCATAAGTGTGTAATGGGGATATTACTCAGCTGTTAAAAAGGAAATCATGCTATCTATAGCAACATAGGTGAGCTCGAAGGACACTATCCTGAGTGAAATAAACCACAGGAAGACAAATACCGCGTGATACCACCAGTGGGTGGGATTTAAGGGCTGTTCTCATAGACCCGACAGCAGGTGGGCAGCTCCAGCGACTGGCAGGTGGGCATATGAGAAGACTGGGTTAGATGGCACACATTTTCAGTTAGGCTGGGTAAGTTGTGCAGACTTTCAATACAGCTAATGCATTGTATAATTGAAATTTGCTAAAGAAATAATGTTTTTACTAACATATAAAACAATGGTAATTCTGTGAGGTAGTAAATATGAGATGTAATCAAAATATATGGTGAATGTGTGCATTACAAATTTATTACAGTAGAAGACGCATTACCACTAATCCCCCTCATTACTTCTGCTCACTTTGGACTCTTATTCCGTCTTCCCTGAGCTTTCTGAAGCGGCTCTGGAGTCCTTTCCTGAGGGTCTTGATGGGGTGAGGTAAATAATACGGCAAGGGTTGCTGCTCAGCATCAGACAGGCCCAGGCCCATCCTTAGTCCCGGGGTTGGAACCCTGTGACTTCCAGCTCTTCCCCCAAGTCCTACTGACCTCGACAGGGAAGTGTTTTAAATGGATTTGGGACTTTGAGGCAGCCAGGAGCATTTCCACAGTACATGCTGGAGCATGCTAGACTTCCTCCTACTCTGTGTAGATGACCTGCGTGTCCCCAGGAGGGGTTGTGGAGCCCCCTGTCCCTCTGCACTCTGCGCATGTGTGATGTGTCCTCTGTGGTCCGAGTGGCAGGCCTGATGTCTGTCCCCACTGTGGCTGGCCGGGGCTGGAGAATGCATGCATGCATCTAGGCCTACTCTGTTAAGTTTGGCCGCCAAAGTGAATTAACATTTTAAAATTAGTTGCAAACATTTAAAAATTTTACATAAGGGCAGGGATTTAGCTCAGTGGTTCCAGTGACTGCCTTGCAAGCACAAGGTCCCAAGTTCATCCCTGGTAACTGTATACCACCATGCTGGGTGTGATGACTCACACCTGTAATCCTAGCACACGAGAGGCAAAGGCAGAAGGATTGCTGGGAGTTTGAGGCTGGCCTGGGCTCGTAGTTAGTTTGGGACCAGCCTGAACTACAAAATGAGACCTTGTCTCAATAAGGACAAAAAAAGAAAATTACGCTCTGTAGGAGTGGAGTGCTGTGTCTCTGGTGGTTCGTGTGCTTGCTGGACCTTCTTGTTACACACACTGTAAGAACCGTTGTTGTTACACTTGTACATTTTGTACTACGCATTTCTTACAAATACTTTTATCTTTTTCACCTTTACATTGAGTAGCTAATTCTAAGCAGCTGAGGTTCAACCATGATTTCATGACTTATGAGAATCTGTGAAGGTCAGGTACAGACCAAGGGACTTTACATCAGTTACCCTACAAACGTTTTACAAAGGATGATCTGAGGATGGACATTTTCTATAATCTTATGACAACTTGTACTGCAGAGTATTCAACCAGAAAAATCAGAATGTCCAGAGTGATAATTACATTCAAATCTCAGAGATGACACCTTTATCTCAGGAATAAAAATGTGTGAGAAATTTGCATCAGGTGCTGTCAAAATCCAAATGTAATGACACCTGCTGTACCTGCTATCAGGACTCCAGCAGCATGTAGACCACAAAGAGGTGCTTTAAAAACCTTCTGCGAAAACTCAAGATCTGAAGAGCACTCTGAAGAGTTTTAACCAAATAGTGCCTTACAAGTGTCTTTCCTGAGAAGATACATTGAAGTCAATTTTCTCACGTTGTAAATTTCAGAGGTAAAATATAACAGCAAATAAGAGTGATTCAAAATGCAATTAACTAACTTTATGTTTCCCCACTTACAACAGACAAACTTTTTAAAAACTAAAATATTTTTATGCTCATTTCTGATATCTGAGCTAGATTTCAATTTTGAATGACCTCATATTTTAAGAACAAACCTTTCCAACAAATTCAAACTTATGAATAGTTTCAAAATTCTGGGTTATTGGAAAATGCCCCAATAACTACCCTTCTTTTCCTTTCTTTTATGATTCTAAACTTTAAGCAGTGAGTTAAGCTTTACTTTTAAAATCTACAAGGTGAGGGGCACCGTAGAAGGGAAATACCTCATATATGTCTTACTGTAGTTTTAATTTCCATAATCTGTGTATCTAGGGTTTAATTTCTCCTGTGGGAAGCACTGGACCACTGGTATGTGGTACTGGTTGTTGCTGGGTGTGAGTCTCCACACCCAGTATAATATGTAGTGCCCGGGGATCGAACCTGGGTCCTTCCGCTTGCAAGACAGGCGCCGGAATCACTGAGCTAAATCCGCGGCCCGATCCCGCTCTCCTTGGTGTGCGTCGGACCTCGAGGAAGCAAAAGTGAAATGTAAGATTTTCTCAAAATTGTCACCCTCGTCACAACTACTGCGGTTGGAGAATCACGCAGGTCCTGAGCGGTGATGGCTGGCTAAGAGTGCTGGTTTAGCTAAGGGCCGTCTCCAATTCCTTCCGCTCCTTCCCCGGGCGCACAGGGCTCGCCACCCCAGGAGGCCTTGCAGCCCCCCGGCAGTCGGATTCTGGCTACCACGGGGGAGCTCGCCCGGCGTCCTAACGTCAAGGCCACGGCCACGGCCACTCCGGCCTCCCACAAGTCTGCCTGCCCGGCTGCTAGTGCAGGCACACAGCTTGGCCAGGGCACGGCCCAAGGGTTCTAGAAGTCGAGGACTCATGAGAGGTGAGGCTAATGCTGAACATTTTTCTAAGAAACATGGAATTCAAAATCGAAAGCAGACCTCCCTCTCCCTCTGCCCTCTCTGTAAAGAAGGTGTCCCTCGTCGGGCCGCGGTGTGGAGGTTTCATGGGAAACTCTCCAGGCTTTGCCCGCCAGCTCCTCTTCCACGTTGAGTTGGATCGGGCCATTTAACCGGGCATGCATCTCCCACCCCCCACCCCGCAGCGCGCTCTTCCTCTCTGCAGCCATTTGGGGGCGATCGGGGTTCCCCCTTAGTTTGTTTTTTGTTTTTTTGAGACAAGGTCTCGCTTTGTGGTTGAGGCTGGCCCTGAGCTCAGCCTCCAACTCATGTCACAATCCTCCTGCCTCTGCCTCCCGAGTGCTGGGATTACAGGCGTGAGCCACCACGCCCGGCACTGTGGTATGTGGTACTGGTTGCTGCTGGGCGTGAGTCTCCACGGCCAGTATAGGTATGTGGTTACCTGGGATTGAACCCGAGCTCTTGAGCTTGAAAGACAGGCGCTGGAACCACTGAGCTAACTCCTGGTGTGCCCCCCCCCCCCACCTTACAGTTTTAAAATTTATATTGAGACTGGGCCTTGCTAAGTCACTGGGGTGCCGAGGCTGGGCTCCAACTTGTGATCTTCCTGCCTTAGCTTCTCTAGTCACTATTTAAGCAAGAGACCAAGCCTTTGCTTTGCAAGAGAAATGTCGAGGATTCTTAGTGTTAAGACAACTCTGACGGGAACCACGAGCCCAGAGGAATGTTTCTCTCAGGAAATGGCAGAGTGTGGCTGGGTGAGGGGCGGCAGGACAGGAGAGGACTGCGGGGAGGGACCGGCTCTCTCCTCTCTCCAGACGCGCGTTCTCGTCTTAGCTGGATTTGCCTGGGTCCTCTGCACTTCCAGGAACTGACCTCTTTCCATGCCAAGGCCCGTCTACCAGGGGACTTAATTTGGGCAGCTCGTGTACGTACCCGAGACTGCACTTGTGGAAGAGCGAATGACTCTTTTAGGTCTCCGCTGCAGTATAGAGACCATGTTCTTTTCATTATTGTACAGGATGAAAACACAAAAGGAAAACATTTAATCAGATGTGTTATTAAGTTAATGGGCCCAGTGGTTTAATTGGTCACAAACGGGAGGCTAGTAATAATTCACAGGCAGATAGAATCATTAAAAAGTTGATTTTTAAATTTATTTTATTGCTTCAGACTATAACTTGGGCAGAACTAGGCAGCTTTTTAATATTTATGGGCTTGTCAGTGTTTCAGGTTTGTATGGGAGGAGGGGTACCGACCTGAGAGATAGGGGGGCCAAGGACAGTCAGGAAGCTGGAGGCCAGCGCCTCCAAACTCAAGAGCTTTCCTTCCTTTCTTAGTCGTTTTTTCAATGTATGTTTTGCTTTTTGACACAAGCCGCAGACACTTTCTCTTGAACAAGGTTTCCGTCTTTCCCTTCTGTGGTTGTCTTTCATCGCCTCCTTACCTGCGATTTACAAACCTTGGACAAACACAAACCCTCACCCACCAAGGAGTTGTAAATCACCCTCTCAGATTTGCCTGTCACCAAGACCCCCATTCCTCCTCCTTCCGGTCTTGATTACTCACTGTGAAGAAGTCCTAAGAGCCCGCTTCTAGCCTCTCCGGCTCCCAGCTGTTCGTACGCCCTTACAGTATCAAGGTCCCATTAAAACTCAGATTTAAATGCGGACCACTGCTGGTAAGAGCAGAACCGGTACCCTCGGGATACACACTCAAAACATATGCTATGATAGGCGTAGGAACCACCTACAAAGTTTCTGCAGGAAATTCTTCATACCAAAATGATGGTGAGAACTGTGTGTCCAGATGGCTGACGGCACTCAAGTGTACATTTTGTTTTCTTTTTTTAAGCTCAGTTATATTTTTGCATGCAGTTTATGTACAGCGGAAGAAATCAGTGCTGAAGATGACCTCCGTTTCCTGTTTTCTGCCACTCTGCCACACTCTGGCTTCCCCAGTAGGGAAGTGGCCTTCGTTTGCTCAGACTCCAGGGGCTCTGTAATTTCCTTCTTTTCTTCCTTCCATGCGAGCGCAGACTCTCCCACCACAGGGCCCCCATGACAACCTTCCGCCTGGTCCGAGCTCCCGTCCTCTGTATCAAGACCGTGATAGCCCAAAGGCCCTATTTCCTCTCTGCTCCAACTTGCTTTTCCTGCCTAGCATTTAGTAATGTCGGATCCGGACTCCAGTGCTGGTCCTCCTGCTGTCTCTCGGAATCTGCTGCAACTTTTAACCTCATTAGCAGCATCTCCCTCTTGATTCTCTGTGCTCCCAGAAAGCACTTCTGAGCTCTATTTCTGTACGTGTACCTGCCAGTCTCCTGCTCTCTGACCCCCCCCGAGCACCCTCGAGTTCATACTGGACAGATGTCCAGGTCCTGAACACTAGTGAGATCAAAATGTGATACAATATATGCAAAAGTATTAAACATAAGACAATATGTTGTTACAGCATGATCTTTAAAGAAATATGGATTATTGTGGTTAATGGCTAATTTTAAAATATTTGAACAGATTTCACATAGATTATCAATTCTAGACAAAATATTCCATATTCTGTTGTCTCTAAAGGCAGGAAATGGTGGTCAGCAGACACAGTGAGAGCAGAGGACCTCAGATTCTTCACAGAGTATTGCTCAGCCTGAAATGGTTTCAGGGTGGTGTTTGACAAACTGTCTTTGAAAATCTTGTAGACAAGACAGAACTGTGAGCTGGTTGATAATGACTGAGTAATTTCATAGCTGGTTGAAAACTTTCCCAAGAATCTTGCTTACATTAGAGATCTACTTGAAAAGAAAGTTGTAGCGGCTGGGATTTAGCTCAGTGGTTCTGGCATCTGCCTGGCAAGGGCATAGACCCAATTTTGATCCCTGGTAACCACATACAATAGTGCCAGGTGTGGTGGCTCACGCCTATAATCCCAGCTCTCAGGAGGCAGAGGCAGGAGGATTTCTACGAGTTCCAGGCTGGCCTGGGCTACTGAGTGAGTTTAGGGCCAGCCTGAACTACAAAGGGAGACCCTGTTTCAAAAAAAAGAAGGTTCTACAGACATGTAAAGGTGCTAATCTAGCTATGTGGTGCTGGTCTTTTCAGCATTTTAATTAATCCCTAAAAGTCTTAGAAGATGCTTTTGTCAAATTTGTCCAAGTAAAAGAGTTAAAAGGATTGATTACATGTTCGCTGTCAGGAAAAGGAGACCCTTGAAGCCTGACGTTTTAGACCAGTGTCAAGAAGATGAAGTGAAGAGATTAAGCAAAATTTTCCATTTGAACTTAAGAAATTAGCTGCAAAATAGATGGACGGGTGTCACTGAAGACAGCCGGGGTTTTCTCGAGCCGGAGTCACAGGCTCCCAGGGAGGAGCAGCCGCAGAAGTGACGGAGCCGTGAGACCCACGCGGGCCGGACCGGGAAGGCGAATCCTCTCACGTGACCTACATCGTCCCAAACCAGAGTCCAGCAAGCCCGGTTAAGTCTGGTGCTGAGGTCAAGGGGGTAAGTGGACAGCCTGGAGGAGGGAGCAACAGGAGAACACGACGAAGAGCAAGCAGACAAGGAGGGCAGAGAGCAGCGGGTGTCTAACTTCCGGGGAAGCCGCAGGAGAAGGGGTCTGACAGCCCGGCCTGTGGGGACAGACAGACGGCTGCAAGGCAGGAGGCCCGGCGGAAAACAGGGCTCAAGTCCAGGGCCCTCAGGTCCTCAGGGCCCGAAGTAGGGGCTGCTGGACAGTGTGGGGTCCCCACCAAACCAGTTTCCTTGCTGGTAAGAATGAGTCACGTCCTCCGGGCCCTTCGTGGCTGCTCCGTGCCTGGACGCGTGTCTGCAGCATTCACAGAAAGAGCCTGCTAAACGGAGGGAGAACTGGCGGGAGGGGAGGCGGCTCTTTCTCTGGTCCTAAATAAACAGCCTGGGCAGGTGGAGGGAGGGGCTTCAGCCTCTGGGCTGCATCCTCCGACCTCAGGGTCTTTAGTTGCATCTAAGATCAGCAAAGGACAGGTGCCTTTGAGTTCAGAAAAAGGCTTAGCCTTAATCGTATATCGTCCTTTAAAATTGTTCGCATAGTCAACTGTGTCAAACGCGGAACTCATCAGTCTACCTTTGTGTCTTAGAGAAAGCCTAACATATTGATTTAAAAAATGGTACTTGCCATTTCTTAAAAATAAATGAAGTAAAAAAACGAATATTTTTGCCCATTTTTGGTCCACTTGAGACTTCTATGTCAAATTTAAAAATTGCCAAGAGTAAGACTTAATGTAGAAACACAGTGGAGATAGATAAAAGTAAACTGACTTCAATAATATCACAATTTTATTTGTGGAGGAAGAAGACTACTTCAACAAAGACTTAAATAACTGCCTCAAAAGCATGGCCTGGTGCTCAGTGTTGAGGGTACCATTGGTTATGGGTGATTTATTTTATTAGTACATGTCTGCAGTACAGGAAGTTTAAATTCATCCCGTGGAGCAGGTGTGGATACCTACACAGCCTGTTCCCACTCACCTCCCTCCCTCCTATCTCCAAATCCCCTTCTCCATTTTCATTTCTATTGTTAATATTATTTGTAGTCCATGTTTAAACTAAAGGGGGCATTAAGACAGCACTTTCTTCAGAGTTGGTGCAAGGCCGGATGGGACTTCGATGCTGCTTCTTGGAGTGTGTCCGTGGTGGGCCCTGAGGTGTCGGAGCTGGTAGCTGTCCGTTCACGGTCAAATGCTCTTCTCATAATGTCACCCAACAAATGAAACCCGGAGCAGGCGAATCAGAGTGTACTGAAAGCCAGGTGTGGCGGCGCAGGGCTGTAACCTGGCACTCTGGGAGGCTGAGGCAGGACATTGCAAGTCTGAGCCCAGCCTGGATGACTTAGCAAGATCCTGTCTCAAAAAAACCCTCCCAAAACCCCTGAAGTGTTACCATCAGAGAGAGAGGAAGAGTGAGGGGGAGGGAGAGAGGGAGAGAAGGAGAGACAGGGAGAGACAGGGAGAGAGAGGGAGAGAGGGAGAGATTTCTCTATTGAGCATCTGGCTTGTGCAGTCCACCATGCTGGGCCTTGGGCAGAGGGCTGGGCATGTGAAGAGGTCACAACACTTGTTTTAAAGAAGCTCAGAGCTGTAGCCAGGAGATAGTCCTGAATCACCCGGAAATCCACAGAAGGAGGGTTCCAGCCAGAGCAGCTCCGTGCAGAGCCAAACGGAGCCCTTGTCTCCAGCCTGCCAGCGAGCTGTCCTGGAGAAAGAGGAGACTTTGGGACAGGACAGGTGGGTGGCACACTCAAACTGCACTTGGGGGAGAGGGCGGCACAGAATGCTGGCAGAGCTGTCTGTGAGCAGGTGTGGAGACCTGTGCTCACTTCGTTCGAGGCAACTGTAGTTCACATGCTTCTGGCTGGCCCGCTGAGGCCAGGGGAGGGTCGGCCTCTACATGGGAAAGAGGGGCTCGGGGCTGCTGGGCTGAGGCTCACGCGTGAAGACAGCCCAGACTGTGTTCAGGACACCTGTGCCTCTCCCCCTCTCTCCCCCTCTCTCCCCCTCTCTCACCCTCTCCTTCTCTCCCTCCCTCCCAGAGACAGTAGGTGGGTGAGGATGGACGGTGTGTGGCATAGAGCAGGGTGGCGAACCTATGGCACGGGGGCCACAGCTGGTGGTTTGTTATTGCTGAAAGCGCTAAGAGGTTCGCCGTCTCTGACACAGAGCATGATTGAAATCTAATTTGTGTCTGTTGAAATCCACATTACGTTC